>VWYI01013223.1:146487-179540 GCA_013399455.1 Anthoscopus minutus | reverse complement strand
CTAACCTTAAAAGGTTTTTTTCTTCTTCTCATTTGCTTCTCAAATGCTTAGAGTATCCTACAGTGGTTGGATATCAGTACATCTGCCTATGAAGCCTGTGAGGCATTGCTGTTATTGGCTATAAGAAGACTTAAATTTACTTACAGTGATTTGCTGTTCCACTAGCCAAACTTTAGTTGCCTGGAGATATAAAAAACAAGTAAAACCTAAAATCTAACCTACTGGGCTGAGAGTTTTATTGAGATTGTGTCATCAGAAACAGTACTGTCTTGCTGAAGTGGGTTGTTAAGGTTCCTTTCACTTATCTCAGTTTATAGATGTTTTGCAGATATTCTCACAAGTCCTTATACTATTAGTGTCAGAATACTGAGTGGTAATTAATATTTTTATGAACCCTTGACTTATTACTATTTAGCTCCATTATTACTATTGTTCTAAGTAATTATGTATATTAAATGACACTCAGAATAACTGATGCATTTTTAATAACTTTGTGTCCAAATACTTGCCTGAACAAAGTAACTAGCTTGAGGTATTTCAGGACGCCCTATTTCTAGTCTCAAATTTTGTCATATTACTTCTTAGTTACTTGAAGTCTTGTATCACAAAACTGATTGTGAGAAACAGAGGAGGAGTTCTTAGACTGTTCCATGTCCATGAAGTACTTCAGTGTAAATCAGATACTGCCTAAACCTTTTAACACCATCTCCTGCATGCATTGATGGTTTGACAGAGGTGAAAGCTGGCCATGGTGTAGGGTTTGAATAAGCAAAACTTGGAAAGTCCTTGCAAAGAATTCTGCTTTTTGTTACTTAGAAGCTGGAAAAAGAACCTGTGTGCAGACACAGATTTCAGAATGGTCTGTGTTATTCACCTAGTGTCTTCTAATGGTCTGTTACATTTTTGTATATATCTCTGCATACCTTGTGAACACTTTTTTCCCTGCATGTGTTTTCTATTCAGCGTTTCCATAAACTCCAGACTAGCCAGTTCTCTAGGGAACCTGTACACTGCTTCAGATGATGATGAGAGCAAAATGACATCGTTGTCCTCTAGGACAGGTTTTTCTGTAAGCCATATCTCCAGTCACCTGAATGGCAGCTTGCAGCTGCCATACAGAAAAAACCATGAACTGAACAACAACTTATACAACAGAAACAGCAGTAATGGCAACACCCTGAGCAGCCAAAGCAGTTTTCACAGCGCCGTGACAGATGAGTATGCACCAGCCTTCCTTTATGGGCCTTACAACTCCTCCAGCACGATACCACAGTCCATTCCTGTAAGTCATAGTCCCAACAGCACTTTCAGCCAGCTCACTGGTGCTTTTCTCCCTTGCTTCTCTGAGCAGAACTGTTGCAAAAAAAAATTTTAACTCAGCATAATTCTCCGACTTCCTCTAATGTTTATGAACAGCACCTTTGTCTGTTACCTATCAACTCAGCTGCTTTTTTTTCCATCTCTTCTAAGCATCTTTTAGATGGAAGCTTCATGAAAATAAATCATGCCTGAACTTTACATCTTTTCTGATAACTTTTTTTATGGATCTTCTTCCCCTTTAGATTTTATTTGAAATTAGCCATAATACAGTCTGTAAGTTAATTATGTGTATTCATCTTCATGCAGTAACAGCTTTTAAGAAGCCTTACTATGTATGATAGTAAACAGAAGTAGAACATCCATAAAGATAGGGCTTATTCTGCTCTTGACTTGAAATCTACTCCTTTTGTAACACCAAATGCAGAAGGTATTGTAAGCAAGTTATTTCTAATGGTCTCACATTGCAGCTTTCACTCCTCTACAACTTTTCTGCCTGGGGCTTATTTTGTGCTCTTTTTCTGTGTAGAAGAGTCTGTGTAAAGAGGATAAACTAAGAAGATTAGATAAACTAATGCAACTTGAAAGTGTTTCTATACAAAATGTAGAGAAGAGAGACTAGAGAAACTTCAGTTATAAAATCAGGAATAGCTTCATCTATTCTAGGGAAGAAAGATTCATATCTACTACTATAAATCTAAAACCAATTTAAAATACCTGGTTTCCAAGGATTTAAAGCCTACTAATTATAAAAAATCATACACTGTTTTTAATAAATTTTGCCTATGATTAAGGGAGCCTGTCAGCCTCTCTTGACTAGTTCTGACACTTAAGATTTTTTTTTTTCTGGGTGGTAATAAAATTTGCTTTGTATGAAAATTAACTTTGAGTATTGCACATCACTGTTCTGTTTCCTCACTGATAAATTGTTTCAATATAAAGAAAGTTCTGGTGTTGTACCTGCTAGTGGTTTTGAATGTGGTGANGTCTTAAGCAAGCTAGTAACATTGCATGTGACTAGGATGTCCTGAGGAAGGTCATTCAGGGGCTGTGTTCTCATCTTCCTGCAGAAGTGGAGAACCTGTCCTCTTGTTAACAGCTAGGATTTGGCACCTCTCACAGTTCAGAAGCCAAATCTTTGTAGCTTGGGAATATGAATTGCTATTTCTGAGGATAGATTACAGTGGGAAATAAAATCTCTTTGTTCCATAGTGGAATTAAATTGCATGTGTGACTGAAACCTAATCTATAGAAATAGAACATTGAAGTTAGTTGAAGGAACATGGTTCTGTATTCTCTAACTCAGTGGGTTCTTCCTGCTATGGTAGAATATGCTTCACCTAAAGCAGCTCTTCAGAATACTTGATGCTTTCAGACTCCTTGTTTAAAAAAAAATAGCTTCTTATCCACTACAGTTTATCTGGAAATAAATGCTGATGTTCCATAATCATAATATCCCGGTTCTACATTGAATTTAAACTTTACTTTAAACAGCAGCTGTAACTTGTTTTTAAGGGAGTTCTTGAATGTTGCCACATCTTCACCTCTTTGACTCTGTTTTTCCCTACTACATGGGATTGTAATAAGCTATATATAATTGAGATTTTTGAAGTGATATATAGAAACCATAGCAGTTTTTCTATGATGAAACAAGTTCTAGAACAAGAGGACTGTTCTTGGTTAACTAATTCAGTTTAATTTCTTCAGGCATAGGGATGAGGAGAGGTGAAAAGCTGTATAGCAAGCCAGGAATGTTTGTTTGAGATACATTGATGAGTCTTTGATTTGTTCATGCATTCTGATTGCTCTGAGAAGTCATCCTCTTTAGGTGTTCCCAGTCTTTAATTCAACATGCTTACAGAAATTCAGTCCTCAGGAGTTCAATCCCCTGCTCCTGTTGAGGATACTGGAACTAAAAGTCAGTATACCAACAGCGGGTGAGAGCAATCACTCATCTGAATAAGTGGTAAATTGGCTGATTTGATTTTTTTAATGTCTCACTATCAGTACTGTCTCGTATTTAATGTATTAAACAATAATTCTTTAGAGAAGTCAGCCCATCCCCATTCTTTTCTTGTTTCTTCTGTGAATTACATGTTGCCAGTGGCAGTTTTAGATTTTTTTCCATATTTTACTTACAGATACATATTATGCATAAAGTACATGCATATAAACTTACATGCTACACCCTAAGGGGAAGAAACTCCTTGTAATTGTAATATGACTTAGAAAATTAGCTGACATCATTCACAATAGGCCAGAATTTACAAGGATACCAAATGATAATGGAAAGCATTACAGAAACAGTAAGCCTGTTTTCTTCAAACAGCTTAAAACGTTGAATGTAAATATAACGTCTTAAAAGCAAAGAACTGTCACCTCCTTTGGAGAGGTAATTGCTGTAACTTAATGCTACAAATTATTTTTAACCATGAAAGCCAAGTTCTTGGGCTTGTTCCATAAGCATTGGACAGGAAATTAAGTATTGGTGACACTCTGGGGGGTTTTTTTTTGTGTCTAGATATTTACAAAATTCTAGGATAGTGCTGTGTTTCTCCTTAATCTCATAAACCCTCAGGTGCAACATAGTTGGCATTGGCACAAAAATTCCCTAAATTGATATGGGGAGAGGAGGTGTTTTACAATGTAACTTCCAGAATTGTAGCATCTCAGATCTGTATCTTTCTTAGATAAAGATGACTTAGGAAAAGGGAGAAAAGCAAGGATTGTTGGTAACTGTGTAATTTAAGGAAGAAGAAAGGAGCAATAATGAACAGGTGAATTAGCCATGTTCACAGCAGAGGTGCTTACAATGTGCACTGCAATGAAGAAGGAAATTAATTGTCTCTTTGCAGTAGAACTATTAAGTCACTTAAGAGATTGATATAAACTAAATATCAGAGGCATAGTGTAAAGTTTTAGGTTGAATGGAAAACATTTTTAAAGAAAAAAACCTATCTAAAAGTGCACAATTCTCCTGTCTTAAGAACATCTTTAATTTTCTTCCTTCCTATCTTAATGACTTAGTAATGCATGGAAGGATATAAGGGATATAAAGCATATAACCTTTGAATAATTATTGGCTTGATGTTGGTTGCTGTCGAAGAGTAGAGGTTATACATAGTCAAATACAGTAAGATCTTAAAATAAGATTCTATCTCCAGTCTTCTCTAAAGAGTGAAGTGAGCTAAAAATACTCTTATTTTATATATTATATGCTATGATATGAGAAGCAGCATTTCTTAGCAAGAGTCATGCCATGGAAAGTCTATATAGCAAAATGCATGTTTCTGATTTACCTGTGAAGAATATTCTTTCAATATAGTAATGGCTAAAAAGTGTTCCTGTTGGGAATGTTTTTCAGATATGTTCTGATTAATGCATTTGCTTCTAAGTGTACCCTGTAGCCCTGTGCATCTCTCCCAGTCACAGAGGAGTGCACTAAACTGTTACCCATTTCATGCACAATTGACTGAGTGGAGTTACTGTGATGCCCTGAGGTTTAAGACAAGAGTGGGGTTTTCAGTGATTTGATCTCTGAATGCTTTCAGACTGATAGTGAGCAGCTCACTGGCAAATACAGATGGTTTATTTTGATGGCAACATAATTTTTCTGAAAGATTAGTACCAGTGATTGAACAGAGTCATGCTTGAAACTATTTAACTTTTAACCTGAAACTTTCTGTATCTCTTTATTATGTCAGTGTTATAGCCTTTTGTTATTTTATTGTTGTGGACATATCTCAGGCTACTCATCTCAACTTGATTTTCTTTTGATAAGCTGAGTTAGCTCAAAAATCCTTTTGGAAAGTGTTCACATTCTTTAGTTTTTTTTAAATCTTTCTGGTCCAGAAAGCTGCTTCTCAGTGCTATCATGCTTATAAATACATAGTTTCTTTTATTTTCTTTGACTGTAATGCACTGGGATCTGAGGGGGAGGGGAAAGAAAAAAAAAGTTCCTGCCATTGATAATAGTGACTTATATTTCTTGTATGTAAGTCCCATGTCCTGCATTCCTCAAGGGATTTTTGGTTTGGTTTGGGATTTTTATTTCATGTGGAACTCTGTGGAAAAGCATCATTTCTTTTTACTTGGTTGATTGGTTTTTTTTTTTTCTTCCCCTCTCCTTCTTCTGGGACCAATTAACCCACCAAGGAAGATGGGTTTTTCCTTACCACTTCAGCCCCTGACATGCAGCTTGTTTGCTTTTGGTGGCACTTGCCAGTGCTCTGAAGCTCATCAGCAAAATACAGAATAGTATCAAGCTACCAGTTCTGGCAGAATTCTTTTAAAAACAGAATTCTGTCTAATCATTTCCACTTCACTGCTTTAGATGCTGAAATTACTTGAAAGGCGTGACAGCCCAGCCTGGGCTTGTTGCAGTGTTTGTGTTCTTTCTAATTGGAGCACATCAGGTGATGTACCTGACAGAAGTCTATTACATGTCCTGGTGCTTTGTTTACTCACTTGGCTCATCAGAGGACACTTGAATGATACTGATTAATTCCCTTTCTCTTAACTGCCAGAATCTCCCTTCCCTGAGTTAGATACCAAGCTAGCCAGCCGTAATCATGCAATACTTTTCTTTTCGAAAATTACCTTATCACTCTTACTTTTCTACCTTTGTTAACAGGAGTGGTTCAGGAGCATTTTGAGATGGCTAAGATGGCAATTTTTCAGTTCTAGTTTATGTTCACTAAACTCATTAGGGAGTTTTTCCCACAGTATGCAAGAGAAGGTTATTCACTGATCTTGTTTTGCAACAAAACAGCATTAAGACTGCTGTTCCACATTCCACTTAACAAAAAGGAAGAATAAAAAATAACCATGACTATAACTATTGTTGTCAGACATGTATTTTTCTCTAATGGTTTTTGTCCTTCATCAGTGCAAGCTTATAATCCATTTTATCATGTTTATGCTGATGAACTAGAAGAAAAGCTTTATTTTCAAAGAAAAGAAAAGAAAATTTGCTGTTCCAGTCAAATAGAATAAATATTTTATTTCACAAAGTGTGTGTTTTGATTAAACAGAATCTCTCACAATAACAATTTGCAGAATTACTCTCTTCAACTATAATCACGCTTAAGGTACTGCTATAAAATTTTTGCTTTGTTCTTACAATAATTCTAAATCCAAATACTGCTCTTTAAAATGTATTTTTATTGGAGAATATGTAACTGGGTAGTCTTAAGATGAGTCACCTTTTGCTTCTATAGCTGTCATGGAAACTGGCAAGATGGAAACATTGCCAAAAAATTGAGAAGTGTTGGCAGTGTTTTAAAATTCATATATATCATCTTTACCTGTAGCATGGTTTTTTTCTAATAAGAACTTAACCATTTGTGAAGATAGGACAGACTTTGCAAAAACCAGACAAACACAAGTGTACCTTGCTGATGTGTAAATTCAGCAAACCCATAGGATCACTTCATGTGTGTGCATTTTCTCCAATGAATCCTGAGTTAGTTTAGTGCCTCTTGTGTATTCACAGTAGTTCTTGCCTGCAGCAACACTATTTCAACAATGTTTTAGGAGAATTGCTGCACAATTAAAAAAACTTAAGCTATATTTGTGCAATTTTCTAGGGAAAGGGCATGTTCAAATCCAAACAAGTAAGCTTAAATTCTATAAGGGTTATTCTCTTTTGAAACAGAATTCAAATTCAGGCTGACTTGGTCCTGCAGTCACGTCTGCAAATACAGTTCGAGTGCCTCAGTGGATTTGGTGCTTACTTTCTCTTCCATGAGGCTTTCTGTGCCTCCTCTTGAAAAAGAAAAGTGTAGGTGATCTCAGCAGTTGTTTCAGTATAAACTTCATTAGACATCCTTAACTGTAGTGAAACTCTAATTCTTAGTCTTTGTTTAAATGTTTGTTACTTGGGTATCAAATGGCAAGCTTGACATGGCATGGGATGACTGTAGGAAGACACATTGAGATTTCTTCTCCATTAACTGATTTTATGCTCTCATCTATGCAATTCAGCAGTCAGTTTTCTTTGGGTTTTTTTTCTTCTATTTTTAACTCTATTTTAAATAAGATTTCGTTAAATCAAGCAAATTATTTTTAAAAATGGATTAGGGTTTTTCTGGTTTTAATAAAGCTTTCTAAAGCATAGGCCATACTTTGAGTCATGGTAAATGTAAATTTTAAAATAGAAAACTGCTCAAAAGATTTAAAAGAAAAAAGGGAAAAAACCCCACAATTACAGGCTTTGAAACTTTTCAATCTCTTCAGACATGTGAAGAGATTTCAGAGAAGTAATCTGTGCTTTTAAAGCACAAAAAAATCAAAACAACAAGCCTCTCCTGCTATATTTAAATTTTTCAAACTCAGATGTGTGTCTGTATACTTTACAGTAGCTCAGTGGTTACAGCAATCACCATGCTTTTAGTAATAGAAATTTATGTGAAATCACATAGATTAATCTGAAAAAATTGCTGTTCAGATTTATTTCCTTGTAATCAGAAAAGACTTCGTGACATTAGGAAGAAATCGTAGGGTTGTGATGCAGTTATGATGAGGGTGGGAACACACTGAAAACATATTTCTCCATTTGAAACTAAATAAACTCTCCCTACCCATCTGTAAAAGAAATTACCAAAACATGCTATCCTGTTTCCAAACAATATATCCTAGTGGATATTTGGGGGTTTTTAATATGTTTTCTTGAATTTTTTTCACATATTTTTGTAACTTGAATTACTAACAATTTTAAGGATTATAGTTTAAACTTCAAAATCTTTCATTTATGGTTTGCTTCTTTTATTAAAATCATGATGTAGAATTCCTGGTTACTGCTGTCTGCTGAGTGAAGGGCTGGTGTTCTCAGTTCTTTGTAACTAACACTTGCTGGTTTTAAGAGTGTACAGTGCTTTCTGGTCATCTTTCATCTGTCCAAGCTTAAAGTAATCTATTACTGTACAACATATAAGAGTATATAACTACATTTCATGCCTTTTTAAAATGATTATTAATCAGCTTTACTCAGGATTCAGTTTTCATGTATCCATTTCAAATACTGCACTAATTAAGTGTAACTGTCTTTCCAGTTATAAAAATACACTTCTGAAAAGGAGAAGCCTTGGAGGATCATTAAGAGAGGAGAAGGTTCAAGTGCTCATTAATGAAGGGCTATTCCTCCTGCCTTGCTCATATTAAAACCAGACCTTTTTTAGTCAGTGGTATTCAAATCTATATCCTGACAGCACTTTTTCTACCTAGGGAAGAATATCCAGATGGTCTCAAATCTTTGAGATGTGAAAATACATTTAAAAGACAACTTTGAAAAGATACACTGAGAGTTAAAATATAGGGGGGAAGTAGTTGTGTGATATTAGTTAGAGCTGTAAAAGTATATATAAACATATTATGCACTTCTCCTAACAAGTTCCACTATGGGTGCCAAAGAGCATTTTCTATAATGCCTAGTTAGGAATAGCAGGAAAATTTGAGGATCCAGTCTGTCTTAGGAGTTGTGTTGGTGTTCAGTAGTTCTCTAAGTCTGAAGAATTGATGCAGTTTTAAAATACATTTGGAAGTTTTATTTGCTATTTATTTATAACCATACTAACTCATACAACTCAGCTCATCACTGTACAAGACTTTAATTCATCAGAATGACTTCTTAAACACATCTGTATAGGAACTAGTAAAATGATTGGATACTGTCTAAGCTGATCAATCAGTTTTTAATAAAACTTTACATTTCTGTTTCTACTGAAGTCTAAATACAGTTGAGCACGTTATGATTTTCTCTTAATTATACTGACTTGTTGCTAATCCAGATGAACCATTTGCAGTGCTTCATTTTTCACCTGGTTTTGGTATTCGTACATAAATTTATCCATCTGTGCAATTACTGATCTAGCTGTTTTTCTCAATAATGAGCTACATCATGTGTTTCCTGTATTGTTATCTGAATCAACATCTGAAGTAAGCTGACTTTTACAGTAGCAGTTGGATTCTCATTCAGGATAAGTGGAAACAATTCAATTACATTAGCAGTGGTATTTTAAAAGACTTGTAACACTTTCTTTAATAATCTCAAGAAACTGATTTGGAAAAGTAATTGTAGATACAGGAAAGTTGATGGACTTCACTCAGATTTTAATTTCTTCTATTTAAGCTTTACCTATGTAGAGATTCAGGTCCCCCTCCAACTTTGCTTTCTGTCCTGTACTTTGCTCCTTTCTGTCCTTCCTCTAATCTTTAAGTGAAAAATACATGTTGAACATAAATAAATCTCTCCAGTGAGTTTTAATCAGTTTTTCTTCTCTGCACAGTCCCTTCAGTCTGAGTATGTTCAGTACTAAAGCGTTGCTGCTTTGGTGAAACCTGCTGAGCTCTTCAAATCAATGTCCTTCACGATAGAGAAGAACTGAAGAAAAGAAAATGCTCATTAAAAGGAGGAACCTTCAATACAAGATATATTAAAACCTTAACACCAAGAGGAGACTTCTTAACAGGCAGAAATTTATTTTTAATGACTACTGCAGATGCACTGAAGTTAAATTAATGGAAATTACTACCCCATGTTATATACAAATTTAATTTTTTTATGTTGAGACAGCTTGAATATATTTCTAATGAGTTTCATTAAGACATTTATTAACTTGTGTACAGTGTTAAAATATGTATTAAGAGAATATTTTGGTAAACTATATATAAAAATTGTGTAAAAACTAGAATATATTTTAATTTAGGGTCTACTTTGCTACAAAAATGTATATTTTAAATAATTTGTACATGTTTATCAAATATATAATTTTTTTATGAACAAGATATTTTTCTTGTTTTATGGGTCCATCATTATTGCTTAAAGCCTAATGTAATTTACTTTTTTACTAATTGGTCTTACAGTAATTTGATGGAAATTAACTAGTGAGAGACCTATTATTACAATATCAACTAAAAGCACTTGATACCTAGTCTGCTTTCCACTTCTGGCTGCTAATGTTTCTTAAGGAAACGCTGTGAAAGAAAAATAAAGGGAAAATATTTGTTCAGATGTGATGTAATTACATCTTCTACTGCAACAAAAAAGTAATTTATGTGATGACTCAGTTGTACAATTAACACTCTTTGAATTTATCTTAAAGGATTTATGTTTTATTTTCAATGTAGAATGTTAACTCTTGCTATGCAATATATACTGCAAAAATGAAGGCAGACCAAACTGAAGTTGGTAAATATGTGCAATGAATTAGGTAGCACTGCATACTTGCATGCTTTTAACCTACATTTGGCAATATGTGTACAATTTCCTTAGCAACACAGAGTAAATGCTGGACATATATTCAGTTTTTATCTGTCAGTTGGATGCTTCATAAACTTTACATTTGTTGTGAAGCATGTGGCTGAGGTAGCCTCCTGTATGATGGAAGGTTTTTGTCATAGTGAAGATGATCTTTAATTTGTGGAATGTACAGTTCAGTCAGCTGTGATTAGGAATGAGGTTTGGGATGAAATGGTGTTACAGAGAGGTACTAATGGTCATGTGTGAAATATTCAGAACTCACAAGTGCATGGTAAGGAAAATAATATAAGCAGCTGTGAAGATTTGATTTGCCCCTCATGTACAGGACAAAACCAAAACAGATTTGTTACCTGTTTCTTTTTCTAATATCTGCAGAAACTTGAAAATAAAACTTAGTTGAATTGTCAGTCTTTGCTCCTGAAGACCTATGAATACCATGCATTTGCTTTACAACTGAAGTTGAGTGGTACACCATTTTTTAAAAGGATCAGATCACAAATTGCAATGGAAAGCTGTACTGAAAGTGTTAAAAAGCAGTACTGAGAGCAGCTATAAAAATCAAAATCACTGAATAAAATTTACATGCAATACTGTATGGTTTTGCAACTGTGTATATGTAACACATACACAAAGTAGCATATGTGTGTGCATATATATACAATATACTGTATATGAATTATAGATTAATGGTAAGGTAATTCTACCTCTCATAAAGAATTTTTTCATGTACTTTGTTATAAATAGTTTTCCTTAATAAAATACTGATTAATTTTTAAATGTAGATATATATACATACAGCTAATTGATAATAAAATGCCTGTGTAAGCCAGCTTCCTTGTTTATTGTTTTTTTCTTAGATATTTTGATGATATGATCTCTAATTGAAGATAACTTCAAAATCACCTTCTTTCCTGTATACCATGTAATGTAATTAAAAGTAGGATGACATTGCAAAAGGCCATTATTAGCAAGATAAATACCCTTTTTAACAATCTTTCTAAACCTTCTTGTATTTGCTTTGTAAAATGCCAGCTATTTAATCAACATGTTGAAATGACGATGCCGAGGTCTTATTTCAAAATACAATAATTTCAAAGCTGTGTCTGAACTGAGGAATCCTTCCTGGGTGAAGGATTCCCTTGTTATACAGGTGTAATATACCTTGACTCTTTTGCATATGCAACAGGTCTCTTAGTCCCACCAACAACCTCTTTGTGCATAAGAATCCAAACAATTTAGCCTGCTTTAGCTTTTTGCCCTTCCTTCAATTTAAAAGTAGTCACAAATGGTTCTAACATTTGTTTAACTCTGTTGCTGATTTTCATCAAATTTTTTGCATTACATGGTTATTTATCTATTATTTACTAGTGCTTAATATTCCTGTCAGCCTCTCTTGCAATAGATGTGGACAATGTGTAACTCTTACACAGCCATTCAAAAGGAATGGCAAAGCTGAGAATAGAGCAGATGCTTTCCAAGTTGCCCAAATTCTGGTGACAATCCAATCTAAAAAGACAACAAAAGGCTTCTGCCCACTGCATTTGGGTGAATAATGGATGGTGACTTGGATGTGCAAAGTAAATAGTATACAGGAAGAACAGGTAATTAAAAGCTTTCAAATACATAGGAATTTGGAACAGTGAAAGGTCAGGAAGGTCTTTTAGAACCTTGTAGCTTTTAAGAAATGGCCTTAAATTAAGTTCATATTCTGTGTTCACTTGTCCTTGAACTTCACCATTTCTGTTCCTTCAAATATCTGGTTCTGGGAGAACAAGCTGTAGCACACAAAATCTCTAAAAACGTGAATTGATGGATTAAATAAATCTTAAGGTCTCTACTGGACATATTATTCTGTGGCTAACATCTTATGAAACAGTTAATCATCATCATCTCTTTTAAAACATGCTTTATGAAGCTTTCCAGTTAGGGAGATACTTCTTGTTACAAATTCAGAGACTATTTTTCAATTGCTGTACTGCAGAAAGAGGAGGATTTTAGTTTCTATAATAACTGTTCTTTACTGACAGCTAAACAATGAAAGGCCTCAAAAGGTTTGACACTTGATTAGATCTACACTAAAGTGCAGCAGGCAAAAAATATGGTAATTAAGGGCCTGATCAAGTAAATCACTGAGGTATGTCTTTAACCTTAAGCACATGAGCCATCTAATGAATCAAAAGTGAACGTAGATATTCATGTTTATAACAAATCCACCTTTGGATCAATATTTCTGCCAATTGTTAGCATGAGCTTTTTGTCAAATAAAAGATGTACTGTATTGCAACATCCATTAACCCACACAAGGTAACTTTTTTAACCTGAAAAAATGTATATTGCAACTATAACTACCTCCTAAAATATTAGTTTGGTATTGCTATTTGTTAGCATCAGGAGTTTTAACAATATCTAAAAATGCCTTATGAAGGTTCTGGTGCAGATACTACTTTACAAGCTGCAATTGCTTGCTTTTGTAGCCAATAGATAACTAGCCGAAAAAGCAACTTTTTTCTTAAGCTCATTACAAAATGAACCAGCATTCCCTATCTGCAGAGCTCTTCAAAGTAAATATAAGTTCTCTTACTGAGTTTCTTATTAAGTCTTGTCCAGGTAAGGACAGTTAACATTTTGTCCCTGTTTGAGTAAAGCAGGGTAGAGTGCCTGGGAGAATTCCATGAGTAATTATTCTCCATCTGGGAATAGACTATTAATGCCTACTCTTCAGTCAGTTTTTAGTCCACCTCAGGAGCTGTTTATCTCTCCAGGAACTAAGTTTGGAGTGAGACCATTTTAGATACTACACTGTTATCTGTGTGCTCACCAACATCAGTGTTCACCTCTGGCAGGGTGGCAATGCAGACTATCCTGTGGGTTGAGACAGGCTGAGATTTATGAAGAGATGTAAAATGTTCAGATTGAGAACCAGCTTCCTCAAATAAGTACTGTCTTAAAATTATTGTTCTATTTATTGTGTTTGAAAGATTTCACTTAGAAAGTATATTGTTATTATAGATCAGTTCTAAAAATTGCAGAAGCATACTGAGCTTTCTCTTAAGAAAAATAAGATCAGGAAAAAATCTGTTAAAAAGTGAGTATCCAGATGAGGAATTTCTACGGTTTATGGACTGTATTTCAGACAGAAGTGACAGATACTGGTATAAAACCTTGCTTCAAATGGAAGTTGTGTAAATGGGTTAAACCCAGAAGACTGGTAAGGCAGGGAGAAAAGAGTCAGACTGTGTAGTTGGAGTATTTCTGGAGCATGATAGGGTTTGGCTTTTTTTTTTTTTCTTCTTGATTTAACAAGTTGCAAATCTGCTGAATAATTCATGAAGAGTGGAAGGGCTGAATCTTTCTGGAATGATATACAGTGTACGTACTGTGGCACAGGAGAAACTGCAAAGCTTTGTATCAGTTGCTGCCGTTTCTGCTGCCGATTGCAAGGTGCTGCTGCTTTTGCTGTTTTCAGCTACAGAAACCTCAGTCGTGCTTTGGTCTGCCAACAGCCATTTGCCTCCCTATGCACCCACCTTCACCAGCTACAACCTGTGGACTCTCTTGCTGCCTACCTGCCGTGGACACTGCTGGGTTTTGGATGGTTACTGCAAACAGCATTTTCTGGACCTTACAGCTTGTATGACTGAAACCTGCCTTAGAGTCCCCCAGCTGCACAGCCTCCTGTGTGCTTGGCGAGGACTCCTGCAGCAGAACTTCTGACCCAGACAAGGATGGGATTTATAGGGCAAAGTCAAAATTGAGCTGCATTCAGCGAGATGCCCAACGCCTCTTCCTGGAGTGCTAGCTCGCCTCTGCTGCTGCTCTGGGAGGACTCCTCCGGGACCCGCATCTTTCTGTCGCTGCTCTATGCAGTCTTAGCTATCTCAGGGACCTTATCCAATGTGATGGTCATCTATTTAGTCTTCTCCTTCAAGAAGCTGCAGACAACCAGCAATGCCTTCATCGTGAACGGCTGTGCGGCAGACCTGAGCGTGTGCGCCCTGTGGATGCCCCAGGAGGCTGTGCTGGGGCTGCTGCCCCCCAATTCCTCCTCCCTTCGCTCGGCGGAGTACCGGCTGCTCCGAGGGGGGCTCCTGGGCCTCGGCCTCACCGTCTCCCTGGCCTCGCACCTGCTGGTGGCTTTCAACAGGTACGTGCTCATCACCAAGCTGCCCAGCGTGTACCAGGCCCTCTACCAGCGGAGACACACGGGCTGCATGATCGGGCTCTCCTGGGCCCTCGCCCTGCTCCCGGTCCCGCTGCTGCCCGGGCTCTGGACCCTGGGCTCTGCCCAGTCGGACGGCAGCTCTCGCTACACCGCTCTGCTCCTCGCCCTGGCCGTGCTGGGCCAGACCGCGCTGCTGCTCCACTGCTACCTCGGCATCGTGCGGCGGGTGCGGGGCAGCGCCAAGCGGGTCAGCGTGCTCAACTTCCCCCTGCTGCACCAGCTGCCCTTCCCCGCCGCGCCGCCGCCGCCTCGCCGCGCCCAGCGCCGCCTCAGCAGCGTCTCCGTCCTGCTGCTCTGCTGCGTGTTCCTGCTGGGCACCCAGCCTCTGGTCTGGGTGAGCCTCTTGGGCTTCTTCCTGCGCCCGGCGCCGCCGGCGCTGCAGGCCGCCAGCTGGCTGCTGCTCTGCTCGCTCTCGGCCCTCAATCCGCTGCTCTACACGTGGCGCAGCGAGGAGTTCCGCCGCGCGGCCNCGCCCGTCGTGCGGCTCCTCTACACGTTCTCCTGTTGCTCCTTTCTGACCCCACGCACTTCTTGCCCGCTCCCTCTTCCACCCCACGGCCAGGCAGCGCCGGATGCTTTCCCGAGGCGCCGGGACGGACACTGGGGCGGGATCTGCCGCCTCAGCCCTTCTCCCGGCACGGCTGCTGTCCGCCCCCGGGAGCCGGCCAGGACTCCAGCCAAAGCGGTGGATTTAGGAATCTAGGATAACCGGTAAATATGGCAACGCACGTAACTGTTGTTATGCTCTAAAGATTTCGGTATGAGACAGGCACCTAGACAGCTCTTTCTGAGACGTATGCAAGTTTGTTTTTATAAAATCGATGTAATTCTTTCAGCATTTAAAGTAGTTCTTTGAAGTGAGCTCCCTGAACACACGGTTCGTTTATGAAGAGTTGGCAGGTGTCTCATTACACACACACATACACACACACAGACATCGGGAGCTGCTTCCTTTCCTCCAGCATACCTGATCTCTGTGCTACATGCAAGACCCTCCTTCAGCTTTCTCTGGCAAGCTTCAGGATGATGCTCTCTGTGGAAACTGTTAAAAACGAAAACATATGCACCTTTTTGGTGATCTGGTTTGGATATTTTGTTTTGAATGCTTTTTAAGACCTGTTTTAACAAAGGCCTCTGCCCATAGGCACTCGATAAAATACAATGCAATATAAAGACTGGTGTTGTCCATCTAACCTCATCACCTGTTCAGTTACCAGTTTGTTGTGTTTCTCTTAAATATATTATTGCAGAAGTATGATTCCACAGCCTCTGCCAGATACAAAATAACAGATTCTACGTGGCACTTTGAAAGGAGACAGCCCCTGGCACTGAAACTGCAGTGGTGAGTGCTGCAGGCCCATTCCTCCCAGGAATGGTCTTAAAATCCTTGTATTTCCTTCTCTGTTGCTTGACTTCCTCCTTCCTCTTTTCCAACGCAGTTGCTGTTGTTCTCATGGTGATGATGCTTAGGCTGCCGTTTGCCTTTTGGCACAAATGTCTGGAAGAAGGTAGTTGTTTTCTGAATCTCCATCCACAAGCAGTATTGCCTAAATTGTGCTGTCTCGAGAAGAATGGACTCATGGGAACATAGGAAACTTGGTCACAACAACAGTTTGTTGCATTGGGTGACACAAACTTAGAGCTCTGAAGAGGATATTTTAATGATTTTAATAACAAGGAAAAGACACGCACAATAGGTAATAACATAAAAGGCCCTTTGGCCATGTTTTATAATGCCCCACACACTTTTCTTGCTTTACCTGATGGAGTTTTAGTTTCCCCAGAAAGTGCTTTAAGAGAAAGGGAGTAATTTAATATTTTTCCCAAGACTGAGACCTGTTAGGTATCTGTGATACAGTGATGTATCTAAAAGCTCCATACCAATATTTTGTTTTCCTGCATAAAAAAACCTCCATCATCACAGAAGAGATACTTACTAAAATTATGATTTGAAAAACACAAAAAATGAAGACCTCTAAAGGGTTATTTTTATTAACTGACATCCTGAAAATGTATGGACATCTTGAAAATAGCTTTAGTCACTTGCAAGGACCTGTGGAAAACTAAATAAGTTTCCTTGAGTCAGAGGCTTACAGAAAGTTTCTTCCTTCATTTGGAGAGTGTTCCTCTGAGTAATGGCATCAGAAAGACGGGAAGGACCAGCAAGGAAACACTGAACACAGAAAGATATGCAGGATTTATTTTAACACTGTGCACATATCTCGGAGAGTGAAGGAGACACTATACCCTTGTTGTACTATCTCATCCTAATCACAGTGGCTGTGCTTTAGCTGTCTTTGTGTAGCAAATGGAGAAGGAAAACTGCTTTGACTTCGCCCATCCCAATACTGGAAAATATTTTGGGTTCACTTTCAACACTGCTCAACCAAGGGCCACCTGAGAATAATACCCTGTTCAACTACAAAATAATCCTTAGGTTGGAGCCCACAGAAGAATGCATCTTGCCACCTCCCACCATGGCAAAAGGAACTCAAGACACTTGGTAAAGCTCAATACTGGGCCCATAAGCAAAAACAAAAAAAAAAGACAAACTGTAAAATAAAAAAATTAGACAATGCCTCTCCCCTGGTTTTGGCTATGGAACACGTTAGTCTGGAATTAAAGCAATAACATGTTTCAGAATTCAATGTCCAAACCATCAGATAACTGGAACTTCTGGGTTTCTTCCCTTGTAAAATAGCATGCAAGTTAAATCTGAAATGCCTGTATTTTATATAGACCACGTTTTAAATGCAAACATGTATAAAAATGCTATGATATACAAAACTCTAGACAGCTATCCTTTTGCTATGCATCAATTCCAGAAAACAACTGGAAATCCCTTGGAAAGTTTGATGTAATTACATCTGACTGTAAATCTTTGACTGTTTTAATATACTCAGGTGACCTAAATAACATTACGCAGAAGAAAAATTAATTTTAAGTAATGAAGAAAGAGTATTTGTCTCAAGATCAGTTTCTTTGAGAAAGTACTGCTCTGAAAAGTCCTGTATGCCTTGTTCTACAGCCATAATCTTTGTATTTCCACATTGTAGATATTCCATGGTAAATTGCAATGGAAGCTCGGCTTGGCTCAAGTTCTCCTGACTCTGTGGTACTGCTTCTTGGTTAAGGAAATGGATTTCATTCTCAGTTTTTGTCATTCTGTGCTTTAATTTACGGATGATTTTTATGTGTCCTCTGCTAGTTTAATGGTGACTTTTCTTCAACCCGGATTTCTGTCATGCTCAAACAACTAATTTATAGACACAAGGGATATGTTGACAAATATCCCTTAAAATGTCTCAACCAAACACTCTTTCTAGAGGTGTAAATGGAGATGATGGAAAATCTTGTCAGCAATTCAAACAAGGCTTCCTTGAACTGAGTTGCTCCTTTCCTCTGGTGTTGTGCCAAGCAAGTCATCTGAGCATGGCCTGAAGCTGCCCTTCCTAGACAGGCTGGCACTGGCACGTATTAGCTGGCTTCATGTGCTTTAGATGAGAGGTGAGAGCTCATTAAAGCATTGAATTTACGATGCAGTAGTGATACAGTAGTGCAGATCAGCCACATTTTTCATGTGCAATAGTTGCCTATTCCTTTGCTATTTTCTCAGGGCTTCTGGAAACAAGACCAGGTAGGAGTTAGTAATAGTCTGGATGAATTGTGGCCAGTTGCACTGATGTGCTTGAAAAGTGCCATTTGATGTATTATGGTCCAAATAAATCTGCCACTCTGTTTGTGAATTGCCGATGCAGAAATACATGTGGGACCTGCTTTTCGAAAGTAAAATTGTGATGCCTCAAAGCAACACCCTGAGGCATGGGTTATTTGTGAAGATTGCTTGTAGAGTGTGTTCTTGAAGTTAGAGTTTGTATTCAATCTTGTGAAGTCACCCTTAATTCAAAATAGTTATAAAAAGCCATAGAGCTGCTTTGTGGAATTAGGTAGCTACAACAATATGAGTCTCCACCAAAACTGGGCAATCATTGCCCTCAAAAAAGGTGTGTAAAAGAGTATATGCAGCTGGGAAATTATGACAAAGGGAGATGAAGAAGGCAGTACAGAGGCACTAACAGTTTGATCCCGAGGAACAATACAGAAAAAAGCCTGAAAGCCGGAAGAGGTCTGGGATTATGATAAAACTAACTATCTAAAATTATTTGATTCTTTGTGTGTGAGGAAATAGAATTCTATGCTTTTCTTAATAAATAAAAGTATGCACTTGTATTCTCAATTTCTTCCTTGAACAAAGCATTCCATACACCAGCAAATTTTCTTTAAACTCTGAAATCTAAAAAGGTGTGAATTGCATTAGCAGTATTGTGGAGACTGCATTCAACAGCAGTGCTGGACTGACAAGCAGAGATAACATCTTAGCTAACCTCCAGATTCAGTCAGCCATAAGCACATTGTGAACTCTTTTTTCTAACTACCAAGTTGATGCTATTTTTAAAAAAACCCACATACAGATTATTTTCAAATGAAGACATTTAAGTGTAGCATTTCATTAAAGAAAAAAGTGACAACATATACTTTAGCTTTCTATTTCATCTTAAATCACGTAACTAGATTATTGCAATATTCTTTAAATTCAGAAGTCCCTTTCTCAAATGGCAGCGAAAATAGCTTTTCTCGTGACTGTTTAACTTCTAAGAAAGCTACTTTTTTATGCTCTTTTATGTCAATCCTTCCCATGCACTGTCATCATTTTACCAGGGTAATAGTCTATTTTCTTTCCTTCTCTTTCCCTTTCTTCAGTATCTTCTGTAATTTTCTTCACTTAGGGAAAAGTTCTTGATTCTGCTCATCAGGGCACAGCTGCTTGAGCAGGTTAAGTTTTGGGAGACAATTGTAAACTAAGACTAAAGAAATGATGGACAAATCCCACATATTTAAATTTCTATTTAAAAAGCAGGTAGATATTGAAGTTGGGCTTTTACTGTGCAGAGCAGTGGGCAAATTCTTTGTCTGTATTTACAAATATTTGCATTTGATTAAGTCTGTGTAAAAGAAGGGTAATAAAAAATCCAAAAATAGTTTGAAGGCTGGAGAAAAAACCTTTTTGGCTGAAGAGTTCAGTCATAGTAGCAAAAGTGACATCATTACAAAATATGCACATTTATGCAGGTATTCAAACCAATCTGTTATCATAGATGGTGATCTAATGATCTCTTCTGTTGTGGAAAAATGACCTTACAGGAAAATAGCTCTGCTTGAAGAGCGTGAGCCACCTTGTCTGTTTATTGTCAAGGAGTTCAGTATGGTAAGGGTCCCTGTGCAGCCTGCTCTACTGGTCTGGATAGATATTCATGAAAATAAAGAACAGGAAACAATCCTGAGATAAAAACACTTGTGACTGCTTTCTTGCCTGAAGCTTTGGTTTTCTGAAGAGGCACAGTAGGAAGGTTTGGTGTTTAGGGAAAACTGTAGGATGTCTAACCTGCAACCCCTTTCTTGTCATCAATTTAGAGCCAAACTTTTGAGAGTTGTTCAGAAGGAAAGCAAACTGCCAGTTGGAAGGGGAACTCAAGCCAATCAAGGGAGCTGTGTAGCACCTTAGACTTCACCATGCTCAACTTACCCTTGGGCAATGGGTTGAAATAATGAATAATAAAAATGTACCTCTGCCAAAATTTTCCAGCATTCTTTAAATGTCTCTTTTTTCTTTAATTCTGTGTGATTCACTCCTGCTTCCAAAGTTTTGCTGCTGCTCTAGAGTTGACAGCTGATGAAAAGCATAATTAGTTTTAATTACTAAAGAAACACAACAGAAGGAAAAATAAATCTCATCCTTACTGGACAGAATCTGCTCTGGTGGTTCAAGAGCCAAGGCACAAAGAACAAGAACAGAGCTGCTGTTATTGAAAAGCTTCACTTAAGACCAAAGATGGCTTGTGTTCAGGCTGTTTTCACGTGCTGTGTGATAGTCGCAGGGCAGAATTAAAAACATAGCTATGCTTCAGGTGAGAGCTGCATCCCTCCTGATCTGTTTAGAAGCTGATGAGGTGATGGAGGTGTAGTGTCAGTCACAAAGTAACAAAGTGAGCATTAGCAACAGAGGAATACTGTGAAAGGGAGAGCTTAAGAGACAAAGATGATGAATTAAAAATAGTGAGTCTTATAAAACATTGTGCAGACTTGGCTTCATGTGTGTTCCCATATCTTCTATGTTTTCTTCTGACCCCTTTGTCTGCTTTGCCTCTGTGTACCACAGTGCTGAGATAGCCAGTTTCTTCTCACCTGGAACCTCTGACACTGAGTTTGATGTCATTTCATTAAACGCTGTTCCTGTGATTCTCTGTAAACTTTGCATCTCCCTTTCTAAAGTTCAATGAGATGGCTGTAGCAGTGTTTTTGCAGTGGAGACAGGAGCACCAAGGTTTGAACAGACTTAGTAACCAGAAATATTGTGAAGATACGTGAGTACTTCTCCATTTCTATGTTTGAGTGTTACTCCTTTGTCTTCTGTTGCATGTCACCCATGGCCATCTACATATACTGGAATAGGTTAATTTCAGGAATGTCCTTACCATAAAAATATCTCTTTCAATTAATGCTGTTTTATGAAGTGATATATATCTTGTAGGATAAATATCGCTTTTAAAAAGTGATATAAATCTCGTAGGATTTGACATTTTTCAGCCATATTAGCTCCTCCTGTGAGCATAATTGTCCCTCCTTCATTCAACAGAGCATCTCCCCTTACTCTAGTTTGTCTCAATTTGTGGCATTATTTCTCTAGGGCAGATTAAACGAAATAGTTGGTAGGTTGCAACATGGGAAAAAAATAGCCAGCCTCATTACTGCTTCTATTTCATTTCAAGTGAAGACATTTTTATACCTTTCACTGTGCCTACTAGCTTTTTGTTTGGTTGCTTTGGTTTGGGTTGGGTTTTTTTTTGTTTCTTTGGGGTTTTTTTGTTTTGTATGCTAATTAAATCAAGGCAGTAGAATTCTATTGTGTTAAAATAGATACAAACAGAACCACAAAAATTATTCATTGTATATAAAGAGTAAATATAAGCTCTCTGAATTTCATATCCGATATCTTGCTTGGCTCTTTGTTGTTTAATGTAACTGTTATGTACATCTGAACAGGATTAGGTCACATGCAGATTTAAAAAATGATGGCTCTGAGCTGAATTAAAGGCATGAATTAATTTTCTTTTATCTCATGCATCATTAAATATTGCTGTCTACTGATTATCTATATAATACCTGTCACCTGATAGCAACCACGGTCGTTATGGTAATGTCAAGATTATAATTATAGTCCCTTCTGCAATGTAGTCATACTATGCTAAAAAAATTCTTGAGATGATAGTGCCCCATGCTTGGTATCAGCCCAAACAAAAATACATTTTGAGACTGTTGAGGGGAAGATGTTTTGTTACCAAGTTATTAACATTCAAGAACTATGTACTTACATGTACATATATGTATATGTATTTGTAATTACAAAATATGTAGCCTTTTGTACTATGGCTTTATTTCATTTGAGGCAGGCAAAACTTGTCAGTAGTTCATATGCCTTGACAAACATCCCTTTGATTGAGTTTGGGAATGTAGAAATATTTTAAAAATAGTGTTATTGCTTAGAGGAATCTTGTTTGTTTGGCAGCATGTGTCAGAGTGGTAGATGAGCCCATACCCTTTTGCAGCACGTGGTGCCCCTGGTGTTGGGGCTGCCCCTCCTAAGGTCTCTGTCATGTCAGAGGCTGGTAAGCCCTAATGCCCAGAAGCTGATGTGGAGATCAGGACTCCTGGGAGACACATGTTTACAAGACTGCACAAGGCTGTGGGTGGCAGAGAGAGTGTGGCTTCCTGGAGGATAAAATAGGTGTGATTTCTGTAGAATGTATGGCAAAACTCTGAGAAAAAAAAAATTAAGTCATTATCTGGTAGCTTCTTCTGATTTTATTAATACAGTTGGCCTGTTTTCTTTTAGATTTCAGCAACAATTTTCATTTAATTATAAAGAAAAAATATTGTCTCAGAAGTCATACAAATGTATAAACAATCTCTTCCCAAATGTAAAAAAAGTTCTAGGAAAAACATATTGAGGAATCTGTGTGAGTGCAACTTGTGGAGCAAATAATTCAGAATAAAAACCCACCACATGCAAAACTAGGAAGATTGTAACCATTATCTCATTTAGTAACATCTAACACTACAAATATTATGTTAACCTTATGAATAAAACAGCTGAACACATGTTGTTCTTATCTGTAATCTGAAAGTAACTGTGATCAACTTAATCGGGGTAGAATGGCCCATACAAGTTTATATCTGTAAATGAGATACCTGTAGAAATACTAAAGTGTTCTTTTGTTTTTTATTCTCATCACTTACACAGTACTACATTGAAATACTGTTTTCTTTTAATTGATTTTGAGAACAAAGTTGGTGAACTGTTGTCATATGTATTCGGTAATATTTTGACATCAACATTTGCTTTCAAACAGAAGTGTACAAAGCTGTTTATGTGCCAACTGTTCTTAGGCTGACATAGGTACCTATTGTATAAATAGTTTTATTCAGAAGGTCTATGGACAAGCTTTTGGCTAGAATGTCCATAAAAACTTTCAGTGATGCCAAGGTTGTCCGTAGCTGTTAACCAAGGGTGTCTGATGCTGGTGGAAGCTGTCACAGTGCAGACAGCTGTGTCTGTTTGCTCTTTGGGAGCAAGAAGGCTGCTGAGCTTCAGCTGCTCTTTTACAGGGGCCAGCCAGGGATCTGGGTTGTTCTCCCTCATACAAGAAATTGCAAATAGGCCACAACTCCTGCATCTCTCTAAGAGCTGCACATTTATGCCACCTTTACATGTTCAGTAGCCCATTTATCCTCATCTCTTCACAGACTTAAGGTGGTTTATGTGGAAAGGAATAAGACCAGTGGAATCTTAATTAATTTGTTAATTATTTAGGGTTAAGACCTTAATATATATACCCTGATCATTTAAGAAGTTTGGTTGATTAGTAGGATTTCACGGAAAATCTTTATCTTGACATCCATTCTGAAATAAATGTTTGACGACTCAGCTGTTTTGCTATTAGGCATTAACAGCATTAACTACTTGGCATTCCAGTATTAAGAAGTTCATGTAATGGTGCCAGTGGAGGGACATAGGAAATATCTATCCCTCCTGATAGTAACAAGCACAGGAGTAAATTAGAAAGATTAAGCAAACTAGTTTGGATTTTATGAAGACCTGGCTCACCAGAAGCTGCCAAGGATGTAAGACCTAGATGTGGAAAAGACTTTTCCTGTTCTACCACTGCAGCTCTTGTTCTGAAGTTATACCCTCATTAAAGGGACTGGATTTGTGATATCCTTGCATAGAGTTAGGTCCTGTATATATTGCAAAGGCAAATGAAACCCAGGCATCTTGGAGTGGATCTCAGATTCCATGTGTATGCAAGGAAGTCCGTTACCCTCCTACCACATCATGTGAAGGGAAAGATGCTTTTTCTAGCATTTTTCCTTTCTAGGCACCTCAAGGAATGTTCCAAGTCTCTTCAAATTTTGCTCCTTTGAAAGCAGAGATTTTTCTCTAAGAGACAAATGCCTTCAGCAATATGTGAGGATTTAGCTATGTTGTCCTTGCTGTCCTGTGAAGTGTGTATTAGTATTGGTATAGTGCCAGAGCTTTTCCAAAGGCACTGGTATCTTGCCTAGAGCATCAGTAAGGATCTTGATTTTCCTATTTTGAAGGGAAGCAATAAGAGCTATTCCAAAGGAAAATACATGCTTTTGTCACACATTTGGATTATCAAAAAGGGGTGTGTTGTCAGGCTCCCCTAATTCAGCTCTATGTCTAGATAAATAGTCAGCTAACTTGAAAATTCTATTAATGATTGTTCACTGGCCCTTCTTTTGCTATATCACTCAACTGTGTTCTGCAAGTGGAATACTGAGGTCAGGAAAAGAGAAGCTAGATGGCACTATGGTCCAAAGGGACCATGTGCTGCTGTTGAACAGGGTGAAACTGTACAAGTTATCTGGTTTAAAATACCTCAATAATTAAATAAATATCAGCAAAACCAGTGGAATTTTGGAGTGGAATTAGGGATAGAACAGGCTGATACAATTAGTTACCTTTTGGGTTTTGTAACACAAACATGCTTAAACTTAAGCATATAGACATGAAAAAGAAAGCAGATGTAAAATGGCTTTAAGATTGCCTACACAGATAAAGCTGTGAGAAATAGTTTATGCATCATTGCCTTAACATAACTTAAACATATTGGTGATTTTGAAACATATGCTCAGATATTTCTGTTTATATACGTTATTATTTATGGAAGTAGATAAGTTATATACCACATGTGTGCAATTACAGGAAACCAACACACTCGTCTGATTTGGTTCAGCAACCTAGAGGGGAAAAATAATCCACCCTGAAGCATTCAGTAAGCCTTTCTTTAATGACTTTTAAGGATAGAGGTAAAGAGACCTACACTAGCAAAGTATACATTTCATTCAGGCATATACCTGGGGTAGTTATTGTAAGACATTAAGTTGTCTTTATGAACATCTATTTTCACTATGATACGTCAGTTTCTCAATTCTCTACTTTTTACTATTTTGTAGTTAACGAATACATGTTATTTGTATTTTTATCAGAAATAAAAGTCAGACAAGAATATATTAATCTCGTTTTTATTAAAATTGTAAGGCAAACCAAAGTCTTTGCCTAACCAGTAATTACTATTTAAGAGCACAAGTAGGCAGGTTAAGCTTATAAACTCCTTAGAAAAATGTCAAAGTTATTAAAACACAAAACAAATCAACAAAAACTTCTGGAAGCTTTGGAAGTCTGTGTGAGTAGGCAGTTTAAGCTTAAGAATTCCTTAGGAGAATGTCAAAGTTGTTAAAACAAAAAAAATAAACGAAAACATCTGGGAGCTTTGGAAGTCTGGGGAGGTCTTAATTTATAATTACTTTAAAGTCTCAACATTTGAAAGTAAATAGAACCCCATCAGAGAAACAACTTTGCATGTGTAGTAAAGCCAGCCTCGAGGCTTTTTCATATGTATCTTTTGCTTTTGCAGTGAAGGGGTCTGCATTGCAGCATGCCATGTTTGAACCAAGGTCTTTTGCTAAAGAAAAAGTCTGTTTGTTTTAGAGGAGTTCAATAGCTGTTGTCTTAGAGGTGAAGCATTGCTGTACAAATGACACATATGTGCATCTCTTATGAAAGAGATGCAAAAACCCCTGATTTAGTAGGATTTTATCATGGTAGAAGGTAACCAAAAAATACTATAGTGTTCCTTCAGAGTTCAGTATGTCATTCATGTGACAGTAAGAGGTATGGACAAGCATGTAACTACTTTGGAAATGCTAGAAAAGCTTCACATAATTACAGAATTTTAATGCTTACACATTTGCAGGAGAGCGTATGAAGGTCAGTGAAGGAAATTCATAGAACTGCAATCCTACAAGGACAGTGTTAAGGAACAAGGAGGAAAACAAATTGAGCAAAGAAGTAGGAACAAAGAGGGGAAAATGGGATCAGAAGGAATGGGAGAGCAAGACACCTCCTTGGAACTGCAAATGAGATAAGGACATAGTCAACACTGTCAAGAAAGCAGGAAGTTTATCAAAGAAGCTTCAGGAGAGGCTAGAGAGAAGGAATCATCTGTGGACAGAAGGCACAGTGGAGGAAGTTCAAAAGTTTGTAGAAATTGTGCAGAGAGGTAGATGCATATTAATTTGGACAGTGAGGTTGCAAATTTGAAGAACCTAAGGCTATTACAATAACCAGTAGCAAAACAAATACCCTTTAGGTTAGCTAAGAGCAAAAAATCAGTTACTTTTAGTGTGGCAGTCTGTTTAAAAATAAGTGAAAAAAAAAATTTTTTTACATCTTCCTCCCATTTCAAGATACACTGGATTTGCCAACTCCTGCTTTGTAGTGTATTTGGTCATTCCAGAGTCCTTTTTAACTCCTATACTTAGTATCAGTGTACTAGAAGGACGTACTGAAGTTTTAATGGGAAAAATTATGCTTCCCAAGAGATGGAAAATGTAAAGGGCCTCCATCACCAAAATGGTGAAGAAGTGGGATTTAGGAATAAAATTCAGAAGAAATTATACGCTACTAAATATTTCCTTTCTATCAGCAATATGTGAAAAATGCTTATTCCTGTTAAACAGCTTTTAGAGACAACACCTACTTGCTACTCTGGCTATTTGCAACGAATACAGGGGTGCTGTAGATTACCCAGGAAGGGGAGCACCATCCAGTGAGTACTGCCATTCATTGTATCCAGACATGGCAGATCATAAGCCTTGGCCTTAGTTAACTGTGGGTTCCTGTTGCTTTATTAAAAACTGCCCTTCATTTTAAAATTTCTTTTATTAATTTCTGTAGGAATCACACATTTTTTTCCTTAATGGGGACTGTACCATGCAGTTTGCTACTTGGTTCTGGACTCTGGAGAATTGGGTGCAGGCTTCAGCCTTCAAAAGCCCTAAGAAATATGATAGGGCTGATACAGTACTTGTACAGCTGGGAGTTTTGCTTTGTGCTGCCTCAGCAACAAGGAGCAGGACTGTCTGACCTGGCAACATTTCTGTCCTTTTCTTTTCTTGCTCTTTGCCATTCAAGTGCTTTCCCCCTAGAATTCAAGGAAACTCATATTTTGTTTTTTTCTGATGATGTGTCAAATCCTTTTACAGTAGTGTGGATGTTGGCTGAACCTTCTGCATGTTCAGTCTGTAGTGGCTAAACTGAGTGCAAGCCAAGGAGTTCTCTAATGTCTGTTGTAAGTCAAGGGTCATGTTGTATATGGAGCAAAATACATGTATAGTGAGAGGAAGCAGTGCTTTCCCTATGTTTTAAATAAACAATAGCAGGTCCAAGTCCTAGTTATTGGTGATAGGAAGATCTTTTTGTTCTGTGAGATTTCTGTTTCCTGTGACACTCTATAAGGTACATCTCCTTCATGTTTGCTGGCATTATTTGTGTTTTCTAAATGTGTGATGCAGCACATTCTTAAAAATAACTGTCAACTTTGTATTTGTTTCCAAGAAAGTGCTGATACTAAATAAAATACTACTTTAGGATTGCAGCAGCAGCCATAAAATGGGCACACTCAGCAAGAAATCTAGCATGACTGTTTTTGGATTTAGTGTCATAGGTGAACTGAAGATAGCATGAATTGATAAATTTAATGTACTTTGAATCTGTGGAGGTGTTTAAAAAGAAGTTCTAAGTAGTAATATTTTTTAAGTTGCTTATCACACATTGAAACTGCTTATTTTACTTCACTATCCTTGTATGAATTTATTCACAAGATGGTTCATCAAAGCAGTGTATTTTGAGGGCTATATGTTTATAAAATACTAAAAGTATTATAGTATTAAAAAAAACAGGATAGTTAAATCTTGGCTGGTGGTTGTTCACAGGAAGTCCAAGCAGGGTCTATGAAATAGGCCTAGAACCTTGTGAGTCTTCTAGCAGAAGACACAGACAGTACATGAAAACATTTACATTTCTTAAGTTTTTAATCGCTCTGAATAAATCAACAGTTATTTATTACAATGAAGATAGTTTCTTGGAAATACCAGCAGTGCATTAGAAATATACAGCATTCTAATAGGGTGTCGAATTTCATTTATATGGCATTTTACAACACACTGATTTGAAGAGCAAATCAGGATTTCAGATTATTATTATGAAAACAACTACATTGCAATAGTCACTTGAAAGTCACTCTTCTGTTATAAAAATTAATTTCTGGTAAATTAATTTGTTTAACATCACTGAAAGGTGCCAAATTAGTTATGTGTATTTCAATCATCTGTAAATCCATGCTGCCGTATTCCATTGCAAATTACATGGCAATTCCCGGCGCTGGCTCGGTGTTTCCAGGGACACCCTAAGTTAGTTGCCCTAATTCGGGCACAGGGTGTCTCCCAGGCTGCCTGCTGAGGAAGGCAGACTGGAGCAGAGTTATAAGCTGAGACTGAAAGAACATTTTTCTGCTTGCCTCATTTTGGGATTCAAACTCAAGCCTGATTCTGCGTTTGTAGTTAAGGGACAGCTTGTGGAAAGACACACATCCTCCTTTTCATCTCCCATTGCAATTGTTAATATTCTGTAAGGGTTTGTGCGCGAGTGACCCGTGTCTGCCTGCCCAGGGACTGAACGCGCTTCCCCAAAGTTCCTCCCCCAGGAGCCGCCTTCCCGGGAGCTGCAGCCTTCCTTCTGCCCCCACGGTGTGCGGCAAGCACAGAGATTCCCGCTTGCCCCTCACCCTTACTTTTGCTTTTCTTCTCTGTGTTTTCTCTCTGACTGTAAGGTTTGACCAGTACCGAAGTTTTAAGATGCAGTATTTTTATTATCAGCAGGAGTGTCAAAAAGCAACTTTCCCCAGAGCGGGGCTAAAGAAAAAGATGAGAAGGTTCATAACCAGTTTAGCAAGCCAGAGGAAGGAGCCTCACCTCCCTGTGCCTGGCCTGTCTGCAGCACTTGCTTGAAGCAGGAGTTAATTTGTCCATGTATATTAATTTTCTTTTTCTTTCAGTTCTAGTCTAGTGTTGTAAAATACCAGAGTTATTCCAACATAAGTTAAAGAAGGGACAAATCTATAAAAGAGATTAAGTCTTTGCTAAGAGTAGTTATAAGCAGGAGATTCTGGAACCGTAAGGGCCCCTACAGATCCTCACAAAATATCTAGAATGCAAGAAGATTTTTCAATATCCCTAAACATTGAACTCCATCCATAACTGTGATGTTAATTTTATATAAAATAATAATGGATGCAAAGGGGATTTCCATTTCCTCTTTTACAAGGGTATTTCCACAGATTTCAAACCCTCATTAGATAGTGTCTGCTTTAGTACATATGTACAAAACATGTTCGGAGCTATTAAGATGTGATTGCTGTTAGAGATTTTTTACACAAAGCCTGTGAACCTCTCAGTTCATTGCTAAATGCTCTGCCATCTAAAGGGATGATTTCTTGCATTTTTATACCTCCATTTACAATTCTTCTTTAATGACAGTAAGGATTTTTTAGCAAAACATTTGAGCATATATGATAAGGATTTTTTAGCAAAACATTTGAGCATATATGAGGCTTCTATTACATAGTTAACTGGAACTAATACCTCTACTGATGTTATGTATATATTTCAGTATCTTACACAACTAATAATCAGAAATATGTACCTGTGAAGTAACATCTAATATTTTTTTTTCAGATTTGAGATTGTGCGATGTGCTGAGAGCCTGCACTGAACTTAGTATCGAGTATTTTTTAATCCTATCTTGTTTTGTTTCGTTTCACAAATATCACATTTTATCCATTTTGTTTTCTTTTTTATTTATTTTCCTGGAGTAGGTTTCAGTTTCGATATCTCAGAAAATTTTTTCCATGTTTCTAAGTAGGTGGGGACATTCCAACAGGATAACTGAAAGAAAGAATAGTAGGAAATCTTAATTAATTGTACTGAGTTTGTATATATGAAGTAACTGAGTTACAGAACAGGAACTAGGTGGGAAAAGAACAATAGTGTGAGCACACAAGACTGAAAAATAATGTAGGGCTAGGTTTGAGAAATTTTTGGAAACAAGGAGTTTGAGAATTTAGCTAGTATTGGAAGTTACAGGACATGCAAAGAGGTTAAATGCCTGCAAATATAAAATATCCTATAAAATATCTTACAGTTCTGCTAGGTTTAATTATCAGGGCAACTGCAGGCTACATTCAGTGGTGTCTGGAACCATTAATGGCTTGTAGAAACCTGGTCATCTGAGTGATCTTGTTGACTTTTTCCAGGTGCAGGTGAGGAAATGTTTGCAAAGGCCTAAGAGAGGTGTTCAGCATACAGAATGAGAGATTGGCTGTAATTCAGTGTAAGGAGCTGACTTGAAAAGGCATATTGGAAAGGAAATGGGAACATTTAGCATATGATTTTGAGAGGACTGGAAAAAGTCCCAAGAGCAATTATGATGATAGGAAATGTGAGACCTGTCAGTGTAGAAGTGAGTCTTTAAAGAAAATAAAAGCAGTTTTGAAGTTACCCTCTGATTAACTGGGAAGAGAAAATAAATATGCAAAGGAAAAGTGGGTGTGCTGAAACTAGTGTATAAAGGTGCAGGTGATCTCATAATTAAGAAGGAAGTCAAACTGCACTACTGAAAATAAGATGAAAAACTAATTACTAGAAAGAAGAATTTCAAAATAACTCTTAATTTACTGATAGCTGTAAAGAAATTGAAAGAGGAGAGTGCAGGTACTTGAGAAATTATACTGCAAGAAAGGTTCAGAAGTTTTATATACCTGCTGTGACTTTAATTTTTACTTAAAAGTGTAACTAGCACTTGCAACTGTTCTAGAAGAATAGCCAGTGTTGGGTATTTTAGATATATGGATGCAAAGTTAAATTATTCAGCAGATTTTCTTCATCGTTCTTGGTTATTGTTGTTTGCATGGACAAAAGTGCCCAACAGTTGCAGAGAACCAGAGGATGCTGGGCCCATAATAAACACAAAGGAAATACAGACATGTGATAGTGAAGGAGGAAATATTTTAAGTTCCTTTTAGAGAACACTTTTGTCTATCTAGAGATCTATATGCTTGTGAGAACATTGTGCAGATACTTTTCAAACCATAGCATGTAAATTGTTTCAGCTTTGCACAGCTGTGCTTCCCCAGTTTTGAACTCACCAAAATAAATTGGGGCATTTGCCGTTGCAAAACTTCTTGGCAGAGAGGGAGCTTCCCATGGGTTCATTTCTCTTTGTAGCTATCTTCTCATAAGGTACACAGTTTTTACATGTTTGTGCTCATTAGATATTTATACTGTGATTTCTTATTCTCCACTGCATCAGTGGAGACCACTGTCATACTTGGAAGGCATTCACACAACTTCAGACTGTCCAAAAGGAGAAGAACAAAAGGAAATTTTTGTTCATAAAAGACAGGCTCTTGTTTTTGTCATTGTGTAACGCAGCCTAGTGTTCATGGGACATCTAGCTGGCAATGACTGCTACCACAACTAGTTGCAGCAGAAGAGTCTAATGTGAACAAAATTTTTCCTCATAGCATAGGGCCATCTAAGTTTGAAAAGGGAGATAATGGTAATCACAGAGTCATTAAGACTGGAAAATATCTCCAAGATGAAATCTAACCTTTGAATATTCTGAAGCTTTTGAAACCTCCAGAGCATATACTTCTGTGTGTTTATTGCAATCTTTTTAATGGTAAAAATTCTAAAGTTATCTGGTATTTAACAGGCCCAATTTCAGTACTTTTTCCCTGTTGTAACTCCATACTACAAGTGTTGCATCACATAACATCCCCCGCAGTTAGGAATCACTGTTGAATCTAAATTCATGGAGTTTTTTCTCCATAGTTTAATTGTTGTGCCTTGCTTGATGAGCTCTCTGGATGGCTTTTCAATAGTTAACTGTAAGATTTTCTTGTAGTAACCCAGAGGAGCCTGTGCTGTGGAGGGGCTCACAAGCAGTGCTGGCTGCTTGGGTTCAGGCACCTGGGTTCTCCACAGGTGCTGGGCTGTTATCTGTGAGTCACTCCTCATCCAAGCTTCATTGAGCTCAGATTTATTGTGTTTTATCAGATGGCCTGTCGCAGAACAGTTCTTTATCAGGCCCATTTCTAAAAAAAAAGTGCTTTCTTTGTGTAACTGAAGGACTCCACAGGTGTGCTGTTCCAGGGGCTAGAATCACAGTCTCTGCTTGGGGGTGTCATTTCCCTTGAGCTATCTGGAATTTAGGTTCATTTAGTACAGGAAAACATGGGAATTTGTGTCAGTGGAAATTGCTGTGAGGATCTGGTCTTGTTTGGTGTTCTTTCCTTGTAGAATCATGGAATCACAGAATCACTGGGTTGGAAGAGACCTTCAAGATCATTGAGTCCAACCCAGCCCTAACACCTCAACTAAACCATGGCACCAAGTGCCAAATCCAATATTTTTTTAAACACATCCAGTGATTGTGACTCCACCACCTCCCCAGGCAGACCATTCCACTGCTTTATCATTCTTTCTGTAAAAAACTTTTTCCTAATATCCAACCTATGTTTCCCTTGGCACAGATTAAGACTGTGTCCTCTGGTTCTGTCAGTTGTTGCCTGGAGAAAGAGACTGAGCCCCACCTGACTGCAGCCACTTTCCAGGAGCTGTAGAGAGTGCTAAGGTCACCTCTTAGTCTCCTTTTCTCCAGGATAAACAACCCCAGCTCCCTCAGCTGTTCCTCACAGGGTTTGTGTTCCCAGC
>VWYI01013223.1:115541-146147 GCA_013399455.1 Anthoscopus minutus | reverse complement strand
CCACCACTCTCTGGGCCTGGCCTCCAGCCAGTTCTTAACCCAGCACAGAATGCTCCTGTCCAAGCCTGGGCTGCCAGCTTTTCCAGGAGTGTGCTGCAGGAGACAGTGTCAAAGGCCTTGCTGAAGTCCAAATAGACAACATCCACAGCCTTTCCTGCATCCACCAGGCAGGTCACCTGGTCATAAAAGGAGATCAGCTTGGTCAAACACGACCTACCCGTCCTAAACCCATGCTGGCTGGGCCTGATAACCTGAACATCCTCTAAGTGCTGTGTGATGGCACTCAATATAAACTGCTCTGTTACCTTACCAGATACTGATATCAGGCTGACTGGCCTATAATTACCAGGGTCCTCCTTCCCACCCTTTTTGTGAATGGGTGTCACACTGACCAACTTCCACTCCTCTGGAACCTCACCAGTGAGCCAGGATTGCTGGTAAATGATGGAGAGTGGCTTTACAAGCTCATCTGCCAGCTCCCTCACCACCCTGGAATGGATCCCATCTGGTCCCACAAATATATGAACATCCAAGTAATTTAGCAGTTCTCTGACTGCCTCCTCTTGGATAACAGGGAGGCCATTGTGCTCCCTGACACCATCTACCAACCCAAGAGGAGAGTTGTACTAAGGGCAAGCTGGCATTAAGCACCTCCACCTTCCCCTCCTCTGCAATTACTAAGTTCCCTCCTGTATCCAATAGAGAACAAACGTTGGTCTTACTCTTCCTTTTACCATTAATATATATGTAAAAACATTTTTTATTATTCTTTACAGAAGCTGTGAAATTAACTTAAAACTGAGTTTTGGCTTCCCTAATATTTTATCTACATGCCTAGCAACCCCCTGAAATACTTCCTGAGAGACCTGACCCTCCTTCCAAAGATGAAACATCCTCTTTTTATTCTCAAGTTCCTTTGAAACCTCCTTGCCCATCCAGGCTGGACATTTGCCTCATCAACTCATCTTTCAGCACACAGGGACAGTCTGTTCCTGTGCCCTCAAGGTCCCTGTTTTGAAGCACGCCCACCTTTCCTGGACTCCTTTGTTTTTAAGGGCTGCTTCCCAAGGAACTCTCAGAATAAGCCTCCTAAATAGGCCAAAGTCTGCCCTCCGGATGTCCAGTGTAAAAGTCTTATTAGTGTTCCTCCTGATTTCACCAAATATCAAGAACTCTATAATTTCATGATCACTATGCCCCAAGCATAGAAGTGGTTATGGATGTAGGAAATGGGACAAAATGGGTGTTACTTCTCATGTAAAATATGTTTAGAATCTGGATATGGCCTAAAGCTGTTTTTCTCTGTAGCTCTGTTATTATGGCTCCTTTTTTGTTTGTAATCTCAAAGCATTTCCTCATAATCATGAGGATATTACAGCAATTCCTATCAGTAACAGGATTTAAAAACCTTCTCTTCCCCTGCAGCTTATTCAGAGGATAATAGATGTACTGAATTGAGCACGTGTGTTTATACTGTACCCAGGCCAACATATTTGATATATATATATTTGGTGATATAGATCACCAAAACATGAAAGAAAACTGCCACTGATTAATTTATTGGTGTTTTCTACCCACTTTTCTGGAGCACCTCAACTCTGTTAACTAAATTAAACACCTGAATTTTCAGAGTAATGGACATTCCTTACTACTTGAATTAGGTAAATGACAGTGTTCAATAACTTTAATTGTGGCTAAATGAGACAAAGTACAAAGATTCTCCTTTATGGTCCAACCCCTCATTCTTTACCACAATCAGTTTATCTCTTCTAGTATAGAAACAGAATATTTCCTGGGGAAAAAAAATGTGTGTGGGAACATACAAACTTCAATTATCTTCTTTCTCATATTGTAGCATGTGGATTTGCAACCTTAATAGCAATTTAAAATAAAATATTTAAAATATATATTAAAAAATATATTGCAGAAAGTCCTTCATAGCGTGTCATGCTGACAGAGACTGTAGGAAGGTCCAGCAGACCTGCTGTGCTGTTGAGCTACAATGTAGGTGCACTTAGGACTATCCTGGGCACATGCAAGCAAGAGCTGAGACAGGTTTATTAGCTCTGAAGGATTGATGGGGTATGTGTATAGTCTGGTCATACACCATACTTGGATAATACCTGCATTTGGAAATAACTGAAGTTTTTGGTAAAAAAAATTAAAGCAGTAAAAATTCACAGAGTTGTGAGTGTTTTAAGGAGCATCTTAAAATAAGGAATATGAACAACTATGTTTTTGGAAGCAGGATATTAAACATTATTTTGTAAGAGTAGTACTTATACCATGACGTCTCTGGGGAATTTGCTATGACCAGTCTGTTTTTAATGAAATTTGCTGAAATACTGGTAATATGGTTTTAAAGTCCAATATGGTTGAATGAGCAAGAACTTTAAAACACATTTACTGCTGTATTTGTAAAACGTGGATCTACACAGGCATTAATATGTGTAGGAAATGATTAAGATTCAATGCTTAACAGATTGAAAAAAAAATTTAAAATATCAATAGGGATATTGAGTATTTTCAGATTTTATCCAGGCCATGATTTTGTAGTGATTTTTAAGGATGTTGATAGTATGGAAAATTTACACAATCAAGTGGAATTAAGAGTGCAGGCAGTTTCAAAATAATCTAAATTACCAGAGGATATCTCAAAGCCAAAAAGCCATTATAGGAAAAATACTGTAATTCCCATCAATGTGCCTTATCTCATGAACTGTAAAGATAGTGAGTGAGTCTTTGAATTTTCTGATTTTTTTTTTTTAGGAAGCATGGAGGTTTTATGAAAGTCTGAAAATCAGATCAGTTCAGTAATGCAAGAGTGCATATCTAAGTGGATTTTCTGCTGTTGCAGCCTGGGTTTTGAAAATGATTGCTTCATATGTCAGGGAAAAAATAATTTTAAAGTCTTCTAAGATCTTTGGCATAACCTGGAAGGGCAGTACGTCCTAAACATCTATTCTCCAGGTTCCTTACAAGCCTGATTCAGTCTCTTTTTATCAAAGAGAGAAAATAGGCTAGAACAGAGATATGCCTTGGAAGGGACCCTGAGATGGATTTTGTTTAATCAAATTATGTCAATACAGATTTGACTGTGTAATTTTTTTTTGTTTCTACATATAGCTATTGATGTGGGAGTTTCTAAGAAAGTGTTTTGATCAATAGTCATTTTCACTAGAATAAGTTTGGAAGTACAAAGCACTTCCATTTTATTAACAGTATTTGATCCGTGACTAATTGCTTATATCTGTGAAGCTGTGTTTCTGTAAATGTATCTTTATGGTTTTAATGAGTGTTTTTAAGCTCTATAGCAAATCCTATAGCTGTACCAACAAATTCTTGAAGAACTAGATTCGTTTAGTTCAGTTGTTCAATATTCCTTTTTGTTTCTGTTTTTAAAGCTTTTAATGATTCCTTTAAGATCTCAGAAACATGAAGTGTCCTACAGTGAAAATGAGAAGACATGTTCTTTACTTAAGAAAGTTCACATCAGGTTCTAGTTTGGCACATAAGAGTGGTCATTTTGGACAGACTTCACAGCTGGATGAAAGCTTAATTTCAGTGAGACAATTACAAATAGGATGTAGGGGCTGTAATGAGATGAGTTGCATTAAAGCAAATCTTTTAACATTTAGCATCAATAGCTGAGGTTTTGAAAAACAGGAAACCATTTCAGGGTGGAGACTCCAGAAGCACCTAATGTTCTTTAACATAATTGTGTGAATGCCTGTGTTTCTGTAACCATAGGTTTCTGTAACATAGTTGTGTTTTACTATTTCAAATGGATAGCTCTCCATCCCATTGCTCCCTAAAAGGCTGCATGTAAAAAATTTAGAGGGAAGCTTACACTGACCTATTGCATTGTGTTGTTTTTTCCTGGCAAAGGCTGCTTTTCTCGGCAGTCATTCATTATTTTGAAGTCCTTCCAAAGGAAGACAAGGCTCTTTGAATTGGTCCAAAAGAATCAAAATTCAATGGCTAGTGCTAGTCCTTGCCAATAATTTTCTGAAGTTATTGCAAATAAAGAACTTGCAATACCTGATTGGTGGCACAATTTACAGGACCCTCATTAAGAAAGACTCATGGATGTTTGTATGGCCAAATCATTCTGGTCATACATTTTTCTGCAGAGAAGCAAATAAGAAATTTTAGTGCCTCTCAACTGCCTTAAATTTTCCCCCACAAATTAATACTATCTCTATAATTATTGTTATTGTTATTGCTATTATTATTATTATTGTTGTTGTTATTACTATTATTATTATTATTATTATTTCTGATGCTTTACTACATGACAGTGCTGGTAGACATTTATAAAAATATGACTAGAATATAAACTAAAGGACCCCAGCTATAATAATATGATAAGAAATAGAATGCTTTACACAAGGAAAGAAGTCAGTCAGTAATTGGGTACCTGCATCAGGGAGATGAATTCTATGTTCTGTTGGAGAACACACATGACAGCTACATCAAAATGAAAAGAAGAGATGGGTGAATATTTATTGATTTTCAATTAAAAATGTTTTTTAACCACTGTTTAAAGAGAACTGAAATCGAGAATGACTTCTGTAATTGCTTGTATATGGATTTTATGTGCCCTCTAGGGAATACAGTACTTTTGAAGATTGATGTAATTCAGCATATAGATACATTTGAGTTCAGCATTTGAGTTGCCTAGAAGGATTCCAACACAACTTGGAATACTGAAGCATTTTCTCTCCTTTTGCTACTACAGATAAGTCTTAAACTTTCCTGTGTAGCTCATTCACAGTGTTTTCCATTTCCTTTGAGCTTATTAGACAAGTCAAATGACAGTTTCCATCAGAAAGAGTAGTCCTTGGCCTCCACTTATATGCATACAAATAACTTGATGATATTTGCACTCACAAATTAAGAAAAAAAAATTGAATTAACTGAGATTTAAATATATCTGAGATGATTTAAGCTATAAATTCCCTGTTGTGTGGAGAACAGGACTAATAAATTCATTGTTAAAATGAGTCTTAATCCTGACAAAAATAGATGCAGATATAGTATTTTTGTGGTGCCAAGAAACAAATTTGTGGCTCAGTGCCTTTAATAAAGGTTCTGTACAGAAGACATTTTCAGGAGTAATCTGCAGTATATACATAAATCACTAAATAAACCTTAAATTTCCTTTTAAAAGAAAATATTTTTTTATCTGCCTATGACTTATTTTAATTAAAAGTCAAATGTAAAGGTTACAGACTAAATATAGGCAGTTCAAATGTTATAAATATCACAGCATAGATGAAATGAGGAAGATTACTTTTTAAATCTGAATATTAGTGTGAACTGTGATTTAAATTCCTCTCATTTCCAGTCAATGTTTTGCATTTCCTTGATTTAAGTATGTTTTGATTTCTGAAACTGATACTGTCTGATTATACTATAATTTTTTTAGGTGGGAAACTTTTGGGAAGTTTCTTCCTGTCTTCAGAGATAAAGTGTTCAAATAAGACAAGTTTATATGCACTGGTATTTACTGGTATTTGTATGCATTGTTCATTCTGAAGGGGTTTTGACTTTTAAACAATTTTGTGGTTTTTCGCTGTTGAAGGGATAAAAATTGCAGTAAATTAAGACAAGCTAAAGAAGGAAGTCATACCTCAAATAAGGAGACATAATCTCAGCAAATAAGGACCTTATTTAAAGAACTGCATGATAAACTCAGCTGGTTATGACCAGTCTTCATCTTCTGTTGAAGCCACTGCTGTTAAATATTGCTGTAAGTTAGACATTGTACCTAATGTGAAGACAAATGTGGGAAATGATCTGTTCCTCCGGCAGATTTTGCCAGAGCATACTCTAATCTCAAACTTCTTTTCTGAGAATGGTGGGTGTCTCTGTCCAGGTGTCCAACTTTGGCAGGATAATAAATCAATGTTCTTTCTTTTCTGTCCCAGAGGAAGCGTGGAGGAGGGAAAATGTCTTCCTTCCAGAGGATATTTGCCTTTGCCATAGTGATAGAAAAAGCTGATGAATAAATCAGCCAGAAAGAAAAGAAAAGAAAACAAAACAAAAAGCCAGAAGGGTCAGAAAACCTATGGCAAAGGAAAAAACAGTGAGAATATTGTATATGTCAGGACTCTGCTTGACATTTCGTAAACAACCTTCTTCCTATTTTTGTATAATTTGCTTGAACATCCTGTTTCTTTCTTTATCCCATGTGTGACTTAGGGATTTTGAAAAGGGCCAAAGCCTTAGAAGGGTTTCATCTATTGTGTATTTGGAGAAGGTGGAGGCTTCTCTACTAAAATTAAGAAATATTTAAAGAGGGATAATCGATGCTACTATAATGGTGAATACTGACTTTGTCCCAAGAGGAGAATGGAAAGAAACATCACAGGAAGAAAAGTAATTTTGATTATATGCATTAGAGAGTTACCATTTCATATATTTCATTTGAAACATCTTTGCATCTGGACCTCAGTTTTGACATGATTTTCAAGCTGTTTTGCAATGCGAACTTCCACTCTTCAAGTAAAGATATGTATTCTTGTGATAAAATTTGCATATTTTTGTACTGTGGCAAAGACAGCCTTCTGAACTACATCCATACTTTGTGCTTGAGCCCTGGGCTGAGTAGCCCATCTTAGCAGGAGCTCTGTAAATTATCATGTTTCTCATTATTTGATTACACCAATCCTTGTTGCAAAGAAGCAAGAAAAGCAGCTCCTTAGCCTTTCAGTCATTCCAGTTTGCAGTGTTAGTAAATGTGGTGCTTTTTCAGGGTTAAAAAAATCATTTAGTAAGTCATTCCTGAAGAGGACAATGCAAAGTCTAATTGTATATCTAGGAGATTCTCTGAGTCCATAGGGCTTTAGACTAGGCCGGAATGCAAACCTAAGTAAGAAGGTGACATGATTAATTTAGGGAAATCTTACCTTTACAGGTGGGTGCCATCAGGCAGCTCAGTGATGCTTGTGGTGCAATGTCAGCAGATGGTGACACAACCAAACTGTGCTAACAGGACTGAAATGGCCTGGGAGCAGTGCACTGGCAGGCAGCAACAGCTGTGGGACAATTCAAAACTTTGACAGAGGCTCTGTGCAAAGCTGGGATGCTAAGAAGAGCTCAGTTGATAAAATACGGTGGCATTCTAGATTCAGAAATGACAGAGATGATTTTGAAGTTGCAGGAGAAAAAGGTTTTGCAGTAGTAGTGCAAGAGGAGAGTAAAGCAGCAGAGCTGGTTTTAGAGTGGCAGAACAGAGCAGGGGATTCCTAGTTCTAGCTGAAATAGTGCTAGTTAATATTACTATTTTATATTTTTCTGTGCTGTTTAGGATAAGTTTTAAAAGGCTGCAAGTTTTAGAAATATGTTCATAAACTTGCATTTCCAAATCTCTTAGATATTTCTCAAATTTCATTTGTTCATAGGATTTTTCTTGTATTGAATTATGCTCTCAAAAACACATACTCAATTCAGAGACCATTTCTCTCTGAGTCCATGTGTAAGCAACTGCATCACTTATGCTTCCACCATTCTCAAGTTTTTTTTGTTTTAATCTGCTTTTGGCCTGTGTCAGGGTCAGGATTCTTGCTTGAAAAAATTCTGACTGATCCACTGTAGGTTCATTCTGTCCATCTCTGTCTCCTTGTAACAACTACAATGATGAGCACATCCAAACAGGATTTCAGTTCCAAAAGACTGGAAATGGGGGAATAGATCTCAGGTACTAGCCAGCTTCTGACTTACTTTCCATGATTCTTACCAAGGTTTAGAGGAATATTGAATTAACTAGAAAAACCTTCTTTCTCTTTCAAAAGCAGACCTATCTGTCAAATGCTTTGGTGTACTGTGTTTCTTTTAATATACACTGGAAAAGATAATAAGCAAGTTGTTCTAAACGTAAGGGAGAAACAGCAGCAGCAGCACTTAATTATGAAGAAGTTTCCTTTTGGTGAAAGAAGTTAAAAAGTGTAACCTCCAACACAGAACATGTAATGTGTTTTGTAATATGTGGAAATAATAGTAAGAAAATAGGAATATTCTTGATAATATTTATCTTAACTGTATGTGCTAGCACCATTTGTCCTTTCATTTGAGCTACTTCATAAGAAAAAAGTTTTCCTGAAATACATGTGATACTAAAGCAAGACAGTTTAATAATGTTTTCAGAATTTTCCTTAATAGCTACTTGCCGTTTTCTATTTTCTTCCAGTTTTTGTTCTTTTGTCTGTTTGCATTATTTATTGTGTGTTGTGGCGTAATGGCGATTCCTGTTTTTTCAAGAAAGATTTTAAGTTTTAGCATAGGAAGAATTTAGGGTTTTAAAAGAAATTGTTCTAACACACTTTCAATTAGTCTCTCAATATTTGGACCCTGGAAATTTTACAAAGAAATTTGTGGCAGAGTCTGACATTCACGCATACCTTGAGCAGTAAGTTTCTCTGAGAAGAACCTGTGAAATTTCTCACTACGTAAAGCACTGTTACATTGGCAGGAATGGTAGATTTCATTTCTCTTTAACAGCGAGATTTTAAAGCTGCTTTGGGCTCCTGTGGAGTTCCTGCATTTTCATATGGGAAGCATCAAGCTGCTCTCACTGTTACTGAACACTTCTGTGTGTTGTAACCCCAGAGTGACAATCCAGGCTACACTCACTTGCCCTGCAGGCTCTTGACATTCCATGAACTCCAGAGAGCTCTCTGAATAATGTAGAGGTCTTGCTTTTGAGACACAGCCAGCAATTACAGCCAAGGTGAAACTGAAGTTCCAATCAGATATCAAGTTAGGCTTGCACTGTGTTTAAGCCTCAGTGACTTTAAGGAGTTACTTTGAAATTGTTGCAACTGATGTCACTCTGTAATCATGAGATTACCAAGAAGTCATAGACGACTTCTCACTTGGTTTTATTTCTTCTAATTAGATCCTGACAGGATTTCCAGTTATTCACAATGGTTTGCTTTACAGCCATGTGCCAGAAAAGTGCTGTTTGCACTCAAGTCTCAATTGTGTTTGTCAGTCAAAACACTAATGTGGTTGTCTGAGTTTTTGCTTTAGTATTTTGTTTAAAAAAGCATTGGAAGGGTAAACTGAATCTTAAATGGCACATTATAGAAATCCTTATGAAAATGGCTTAGTGCCATAATATGAAATGGATTAATTGAAATATTAGATTAGGAAGATTAAGAAAATAAAAGATCCAGGTAAGTTTACAGGTGACACACAAATACAAAACTAACTTCACAAGGAATGTTGTGCAGGATTATCATCTCCTCATTTAATCATCTTTATAACCATCTGCAGCTTAAGTCTAAATTACTAGCATTTATTAACTGTACAATCCTTTCGAAAATGTAGGAAACAGTTGTTTCTTTAAAAAAGGAATATGGTGAGGTATTAGGAACTAGTAAATAGTGCATATATATTTAGCAATTCCTTTCCTCTTGAGTAGTTATGGGGTTTTGAACATATATACTGCTTGCTTTTCAATCTTGTGATGAATTTCTATTTAATCTTGTAATTTTTCTTAAATTGTCTGGGATCCTAAATTATTGATAGACTGTATTTGTTAAGTAACACCACATTTTGTGAAACCATGAGTTACAGCAGAATCCATATGCTGACCTTAGAAATAGAATGAAAATCTCTTCATGCCACAAAAATTCAATAGTCATGGCACAAGACACCTGAGAGTGCAAGAAAAGCAAATTTAGCAGCTGGATCTTGGTGCAATAGCAGATGAATCAGTATAATAAAAGGTAATAATAAATCACTTATAGGCTGATGGGTTTATATCAAACATTTTAAATCAATAATATAGAATTCCTAGAGTGTATTTCTTTTTAATGTGAGATGTTTGTATTACATTCATTCAAATAATCTAGGAAACTCAGTGTAAGATGACTTGCTTAAAATCTTAATGAATTCACCCTCATACATCTCTGGAAATTGCTGTGCCTGGATCCTGATGGTCTTGCAGATCCAAGTCACCATGCTACTGATATCCTGAGTACTGAAACGTGCTACAGAGGTAAGATTAATCTCAAACTCATGAGCTTTTGAGAACTTAACTGGTTGATCCCTGATCCACAAAAGGATTCAATAGTGCTTGTGAAACATTTATGTCTTCTTTATCTATTGGAAACTGTGGGTTGCACAGAATTGTTCCCTTTCCCATTAGGATGTCCCAGCTTCCAAGTGAAAGCCCTGGCAGCAGGTGCATGGTCCTCTCACTCAGTTAATAGTGATTTCATTCAGCTGCAAGTGAACAATGTAAGTTTGCTTGGAGCTGAGCTGTTGGAAGAGAGCTGCCAAGATCCGTTCCTCATGGTGTGAAGCTAACTATAGTAAGAAATTAAGTCAAACAAGGCAAAATTTATCCAACCAAGAGGGTCATTAAAACTGTTACTTATGATTTGGTATTCACATACAATTCTTGGGAAATTTCTGGAGAAATCCTTGGCTGAGAAGTATCAGGATGTTGAGAGTCAGGTATTTCTCATACTAATTCAGCGCAGACTTTTATCCTGCCTGAGAGCAATTTCAAACATGTGACACATTTCTCAAGTTGCCTGTCTTATCATTAGAGAGTAACATGGTCTGTGATAAAAGGTGACACAACTATGAAAGTCATTCTCTCTCAGTTGTCTGTATCAGACTACAAGGGCTTTGATGCCTAGCCAAGTAATATTCTGGGAAGGGGAAATAAATTCCAGTAACTCGCATCTTTCTTACCCCTGCCTGTTGAGAAAAACTCATCTGCTTATGGTTTTTATCACTAAGCCACTCCTACTTTGGCATATTCCTTTCATGGAAGTGTTAGCAAACAAAGCAGTTAAGATGATACCTAACGGTCTGGGGAAAAAAAGGAAAGAGAGAAATGGTCTGAGTAACAAAACAGCATGTTTTTTATTTAGGGTAGAGTACATTCAAGAGACAAAAGAAAGGTGCCAGATCCTTAACAGAGTTGCAGCTGGTTTCAAGCATCACTTATTTATCAGTTTGTGTACAGACACACTAACATACATATTTTGCTACTGCAAAATGCTTTCTCTCGAGTACTTGTATTTTTGGCTTAATGGAAGTAAAAATTGGATCATTCTTGGTTGTTTCTGCTTGGAAGGTTAGTTTCTTCAGGGCTTCCAGTCCACTTCCAGAGAGGGGAGGTGACAAAATCTAGGTAACAGAAAGATTTACTTTTTATGATTAAAAAACCAAACAAACAAACAAACAAACAAACAAACAACCAACCAACCAAACAAAACCACTGAGAAATCCCTGTAATTCTTACCTATATGGAAGATATAAAAATAATGAATTGTGAATCCTGTAAAGTTAAGTCATTTTATTCCTTTCTGACATCTGTGTAATATTTCTATCTAATTAGTGAGCCAGTCCACTATGAAACAATGAGGAATACATTTCTATAACACAAGGCAGCAAAAATACACAAGCACAATAAACTATTGTAAGAGAATAAAAAAGAATATATTCTGAAAGATAAACTGAAGGATAATCAATTAGTAGCAGTTTTAAGTAGCCTGTCAAGGAGAATCCAAGTCCTGTATACCTTGCAGGTGGAATGGTCTGTTACAGATCTTGCTCTCATCATTCCTCTTTTTCTTTCTTGGTTCATAGGGACATCCACGTACCTTATGACTGAAGAGCAGGAAGGATGTGGAAAAGAGGGAAGTGACTGATCTACAGGTGTATTGGAGAGCTGCTGCTGGTGAGTAGTAAAAAAGCTTGGTGAAAAGTTTTCCACCACTGGCCTCAATAAAGTACACAACAAGAGTTAACGGTATTGGAATTTCCTGTGGATTGCTGGGGGAATTAAGTAACTTGCTTGTAGTCCTTCTTAAAGGAGCAAGTTACTTTCCCTTGCCATTTGCTAAGTTCTAGCTATCATCTGCATCTTGACCCAAAAGCCCACTCTATTTTTTCACTGTGTCCATTTTGAATGAGTTTTGTCTGGGGTTTTTTTTGTCGTTTTTTGTCACTGTGTCCAGTGAGAAAAAATTATTTTGAAGGTATATTCAGATCAAAATAAAAGTAGATCTGAAGTCTACAGAATTCCCAAAGAGATTTTGAATACTTCAAGGCTCATATTTGAATTTGACTCTTTATACACTAGATAGTATTTCAGGAGGAAAACTTCTTTTTACCTAGGTCGTGATGAAGACAATAAGAACTGAACTATCCAAACTAATAAAGTTTAGCTTGGAATACAGCACTTGGCACTTGAAGTATGTGGATTTCAAGACGATCCAACAGTTTCATTTTTAGACCCAGCACCACTAAAATCATACTTTCATTTTTTTTAGAAATAAAGTTTGGAATTTCCACGGCATGTTTTTTGCCAGTAACAAAAGACTAAGATAAAAAGTGGGGACTTTTTTCTCTAGTGGCTTTTATTTATTATTTGATGGAATTTTTGCTTGTTCTGTGAAGTGGACAATGCCTCTGAATAGAAAAAAAAAAAGAATTTAGCTATTCTGTGGTCTACACAAGTTATCACACTTCTGTATTGTTTTATCTGGCACCTTTGTGGATTCTGGTTGCCTTCAGACAAACCAGAAAGGAAGTATCCTAACTGTGAAGCTCACACTTGGGAAAGAATGCAGCAAGTAGATGCATTTATTTTTACATACTTTAAGAAATTCCAGAAAAGGAAAAGAAGCAGATGATAAAACTTTCTTAAGATGTTTCTTTTTCTTTTCCTTGCAATAGATGACAAGTTAGATGTGGAGTACAATTGTGAGGTGTGATGTGGGTTACAGGGTAATGCGTTGGTGTTCTTTTTGTAGTTAGGTACCAAGTTTCAATTCCTGAAACAGACACAACCCTTTAAATAGATCTGCATGTAGATCTCATCCTTCCCATCCGGAGATGAAAATTATAGGGAGTCAGTGATGCTCTCCTCCCCCTCTTGGGGCTATACAGAGGTTGTATTATTGTCAGGTGGTGAGAAAGCAGGTGGAGGGAGTCAGGAGAAGCAAAGTGTTGGGGAAGCTTTGGGAACCAAAAGTCCAGGTGTTCTGAGGAAGGAGACAGTGTATAACCCATAGAGCAGGCAGATTGCTAAGAACTGAAAATGTTGAGGCTGGCAGATCATTTCCTGCTGTATTAGCCATGTATTCAGCAGTCTTCAGACATGTCCTCCAGCTTCATATTTTTTTCAGTTACTTTATCAAGATATGACCATATTAAAGGTACCACATTGCATGTGGTGCCTGAAAGGCATTTCTTCTTTGCTGATGCATGTGAGTTTTCCCTCTGAGATTCATTCTAATTTGAGTTACAACACAGTCCTCTGGCTCTTTTTCTTTAGGTGCAATCATCCTGTAGAAGAATCAGTCTTTGCATGGGATGGAAGCTCTTCATCCCAGCTGCTTCTCTAAAGCATCTGAAACTCTGTAAGAAGCTTTCTTTACTCAGACCCCCAGTGCACATCCCAAGAATATCTTTCCTGAGATGTGTGAAGGCTGCAGTTTGAATGGGGGCACCTAAGACCTAAGTATGTACTTCCTATAATACCTCTTTGATATGAAGCTGAAGAACTGTTGAGTTAGACTTTGCTGCATTCTCTCACCAGAATGTCAAGCCTTCCACAGAAGGATTCTGACCTCTCAAGTTGATGGGACACAGAGATCTTTAGTAATATGTTTCTGTGTTGGGGTCCTGTACAGAAGTTATGATACCAGCACTGAGTATTTTTAATACCAAATAGTGCCTCTGGATGCAGATACAGGAATGAAGTGCCATGAAGAATTTTATTGCTGGCATTAGATTAGATGTGTTTCCTTCTACCTTCTTTTTTCTTACATTTCCTCTGTCAAAAGGATCGTCTCTCTTCCCCATAGATCCTTGGCCATAAATCACAAAACCAGTGGTGAAGGTTTTAAGAGTCCAAATTCTGAAAAAGGTTAGCCTTTCAGCTTTCCCCTAATAGCCTCCATGACACAGTGAAGTATATTAAAAATGAAGGAAGAGGTGTATAAATGTTGGATAACTAACATGTTGGATAGCATGCATTTTGTTCAAGTAATTAAGTAAGATTTAAAGAACTTATCTCTTTTGCTTAGAGGAAACTAATAAAAGCATCATAGGAGTATTTAACAGGATTGCAGAAGTATGAGTTAAAGCATATTCTTAGCACAGTTCTGAAATGGTTTCTTTTCTTAAATTCCAGAGAATCTGATGTAAATTTTAGTTTCCTGAAGGACACTTGTGTTTTCTTGCTCCTAGACAAAAATTGTGTTCAGTATTTCCAAACTCCTTTTTGCAACACATAATTGTTTTATTTTTGTTTGTCCATCAAAGCCTTAGAAGTCTCTTTTGATTACTAGATGTATTGAAACACATGTAATTACATCCCAGTGCTTAATTCTTCTAATCTTTTTTCCTTTAGTAATATTATTGTAATACTTGTTTCATTCCAGTCCTGATTACACTCTGCATGTGTCAAGATTTCTCCCAGTTGATCGTGTAATGCTTACCTCACTGTGGAAGCAAATGCACCCTCTATTTTTACCCCCAGTATCCTCCTCTGTGCTGTTTGAATAAAAAACTAGGTTTTCTGAACTCTCAAGGTTAAGTGCTAAAACTTGTCAGCTGATCTCTGTTTGTTTACAGACAGAACAGACAGTTCTGAAAATAACCCAACTTGGTGCCTATTTTCCTATTTTGAGGTTGATGCCGAGGGTAGGAGCAACAGTAATGTACATATTGTTTTTAGAATACATAGAAGGCTCACATTTGAAGTTGTGCAGAGAGAAAGTTTTAAAAAACTTTATTAATTTTTGGCAGATTTGTACTTCCTTTAGTAATATTTGTTGGCTAACTCTGCTCCTACTAAAACTGTCTGAGTTGAATTTGCCAGATCACTCAGTGTAGTAGTCTCTCTGGTAAGGATCCAGTAAAGTTAATGGCAGCTGTCCAGCTTAATTTACTGAGAGCAGGATCAGAGTTATTTCCTGTTTCATGTTGCCTGATGAAAGACTTGATTAAAACTTTTCCAGTATGAAGATATGGCCTCCTATGTTTAATTTTTTTTCTGTCTAGAAACTGACTTCCCAGAAACAAGGAAATATTGCCCTTTCTCTTTCAGCTTAGCTTCTGATGATTATTTAAGCATTCCAAGCAGAAGAGTTTCATTTCTTGCTTCTCTCTGACTATGATCTAAAAGTAATTATTTGCAACTTAAGTGAGAGAGAAAACTTTCCTTAAACAAAACCATTTTCTCTGCAGTAAAATCACATTGTGTAGATGTGTTGTTTTCTATCCTGGATAGCTTTTGGATTTTTGGATTTGATATCAGTACTTCCAGAGCAGTTCTCTGCTGGCATTATGTGACACTTAGGACAGTTTTATTCTTCCTTTTCCTCCTCCTTCTCCACCTCCTTCTCCACCTTGTCCTCCTCTTCCTCCTTTTCCTCCTCCTCTAACAAATTATGATGGTTATAATAAAAATAAAATATTAGGGTAGAATTCACTGTAGCAATTTAATTGAATTTTAGTTTTAGTGACTTTTGGTTAGGCATTTCTAGATGCTTTAGATTTCTCTGTTTTATTGCCTTCTGAGTAATTCTTGGATTGTCTTGGCTTTTTCATTTGTTGTTGTTATTATTATTATTATAATAACATACTTTCTGCCTGAGATAAAAAATGTATCTTTTCATGATTTTTCATCCCTTTTATATTTGAGTTTATGATGAGTGCAAGAAAAAGTCGTCAATGTTTCTTATTTTACCCAGTGTGTTTCTGTGGCAGCTTGTACTGAACAGCTGTCCTTTGATGAGAACACAAAGGTATGGCAGCAGCTGCAGTCAGGTAAAAAGCGAAAAAAAATAGCTCCTGAAGAAGATATGCTGCCTGTAGGACAGCAGGACCCTTAAATGCTCTGATACAACTCTCACCTGAGCATGATATTTTGGAGCTAGCATGAGGTTATTAACCATAGAAATTATGATTGGCTTTAAACACATATTGATGTAGAGCTAACTTTTAAGGAAATGCATTTTATAAACATTTACAGCATTGTTATTTCAGCCTTTAATTTTCCAAGTTATTACTCATTGCTAGGTATTTGAATCTGTGTTGTTTATAAAATACAGACATCAAATGACCAAACTATTACATACCAAATGATTTATCAGAGACATTTTAAAAACATATATGTTAATTTTTAATTTCTTGCTGCTTTTATTTAGTGATTTTAAATTGATCAATATAGAATCATAGAATTCTTTAGGCTAGAAAAGCCCTCTAAGATCAGATCCAGTCATTAAACCTTCACTGCCGTGTTCACCAATAAATTATCTCCCCACCTGCCACAGCTACACACATTTTTGAACATTTCCAGGGATGATGATTCTAGCACTTCCCTGGGCAGCCTGTTACAATGCCTGACCATCCTGTCAGCAAAGCAATTTTTCCTAATATATAATCTAAACCTTCCCTGGTGTTATTTAAGGCCACTTCATCTTGTGCTGTCACATTACCTGGGAGAAGAGACCAACCTCCACCTCACCTCTGCCTCCTTTCAGGGAGCTATAGAGAGTGAAGAAGGTGCCCCCTGAGCCTCCTTTTGTCCAGGCTAAACCCCAGCTCCCTCAGCCACTCCTCATCAGAGCTGTGCTCCAGCCCCTTCCCCAGCTCTGTTGTTCTTCTGTGGATACTCTCCAGCATTTCAGGGTGTTCCCTGAGGTGATGGCCCCACAACTGGACACAGCACTCGAGGTGGTGCCTCAGTATAGGGGAACAATCCTGCCCTGGTCCTGCTGGCCACACCATTCCTGATACAAGCCAGGATGCCACTGGCCTTCCTGGCCCCCTGGGCACACCTGGCTCATGTTCAGCAGCTGCCAATCAGCACCCCAGGTCCTTTTGCCCTGGGCAGCTTTCCAGACACTCTTCCCCAAGCCTGTAGTGCTGCATGGGTTTGTGTGAGCCAAGAGCAGGACCTAGCACTTCACCATATTGAACCTCATCCAATTGGCCTCAGCAAATTTATCCAGCCTGTCCAGGTCCCTCTATAGCTCCTTTATCCATTCTTTGAATTCACAGCATTTTCCAAACTGAAAATTAAACACTGAAAATCTTATTTTACTTTTTTTCCTAACATCACTGCCATATTAGCCAGTAAGAGCTGTCCTCAAAAGTATTCCAAACTGGATTTGTATATCCACTGCAAAGTGGCTGTGGGAATATTAGTTCATTCAGTTAATTTGAACAGTATGAGCCTGATTCAAGCTGATGAAGTCAGATCTCTAGACTTCTGTTACCTGATTTATTTCTTAATTTAGGAGATCAGAAATACTTAGGAACATGAGTAAAAAGACCTCTTAAATTGGTAGCACATTTTCAAAGGAAATACTGAGTCATGTAATGTTTACAGAGCTGAGCATTGTTGGAAATGTTCTGAAGACTCAATCCCACAAAAATATTTTTGTTAAAAGCAAATTCGAATAGCCTTTTCATCTGAGATATAGCTGCATTCAATTACTTGGACTTACGCACATTCTTTCATTTTATCAGTTGTTTGCAGGATCAGATCTGAAACAGATTTTTTCAAACGTAGGAGGCGCTGTATTTGCAAGTGTTCCTCTTTACTCTCCTGAGCTTTCACAGCAGCAGAGGGCGCTGAGCCAGCGGACACCGCCCAATGGGGGTCTCTTCCTCCCTGCTCTGGATTTCCCCGTCCAGGGATTTTCCCACTCTGCCTCAGGGAGAGCCTTTATAAAGAGCGTGCTGGAGCTCTTGTAACAAACTGGAGCCGAGCAGCAAGACCTCACAGTGCTTCTTCACAGAAAACAGAAAGTAAACTTTTGAATTTACTTTCTTTACCCAGTAATAGCAATTACAAATGTTTAAAGAGATGTTAAGAACAAGCCAAGCTGTGCTGCTAACTTTGTGTGTGTTAAGGACAGGTAAGTTGGGGATGGTGGGGGTTGGTGGTTTTTGTTTTATTGTTTTAACTTTGTTAAATGTGAAATGGCCTAAAATTTACTGTTTGATCTTTATTTCTCTTTTCTCCAGTTACCTTTTCATTTCAGTGAATACAACTGTCAATTAAGTAGTTCTGTCAAAATGTCAGGAAGCTTTTTTTGACATTTACTTTGAGCTTTTCTGTGCTCTGCAGTGACTAAGTCGTTTTCCTACTGAGTTTGCTAAAAGACAGTCTAGGAGACAACTCCAGTATATTGCTGCATGCTTGATTTCTTACTGTCATTCCTGACACTATCGAGCAAGTTTAGTACTGTAAGTCCTGTTGAAAGTGTTTCTGCTGTTGTCTTTGCTAGCTGCCTGCTACCTCTCCCCTCAAATGTGACACAGTTTTAGAACCAGATCCACCTGACAAAAAAGTTATATTGTGCCAATGCATTTATTTAAATTTTGTTTATGCCATTTTATACATGAAAACTGTTAGTCATCTGACTCTGTATTGTCTTTGACACAAATAGCAATGTTTATAGGGTATTTTGAATATGTAAGCCAGTGTATGAGGGTTATTAGTTTAATTTCTACACACCCATAAGATAAAAAACAAGCATAAAGACTTCATGTCCCAGTAGAACCTGTGAGAACCTTCTCTTCCTGAGAAGAAATAGGAATGTAAAAGTTGAGAAAGCTGCTAAATTGGTGTGTGCTTTTCATTTTGTAGTTAAAGCTTTTGAAATGGAAATTATACCTGCTGAGAGAATTGTGGCACAGATTGGAGAAACGCTTATACTCACATGCAATACTACTGGCTGTGCATCACCAAATTTTTCCTGGAGAACACAGATGGACAGCCCCCTTGGAGGGAAAGTCAGCAACCACAGGACACATTCTACATTGACTATGAATCCAGTTAGCATTGTGAATTCTCATTCTTATCTTTGTACCGTCGTATGTGATAACAGAGAGAAAAAGGAGAAGAGTGTCGAAGTTGAACTTTACTGTAAGTAAAAATGTAAAATTCTCTTTAAATAGTACATGTTGATAGAAAACTCAATAATTGTTTTAGATACTGTGGTTACCACTAACCAGTTAACTTTTAATTCTGAGGTAATGAGTCTGTTATAGTTCAACATATACTTCCTTCTAAGATTCCTTTATATGGCTGTTCAGGGCACTTTCTTAGCCCTTTTCTGTGTGTATTTCTGCACTGAAGATTGTATGTACTAGTATTATTTATTCTTATTTTTCGTAATTCTTGAAAGCCAAAACATACACTGCCTGAATGCATTTCCAGAGCTGGGGGAGAAAAAAATCAAAGCCTTTGTAGCTTGCAGAGGAGTAATCCAGATGTCTAAACCTAGCAGCACAGAAAACAGGGTAGCACTAGTGTATGGATTGCTCTGAATGCCTATAGTTGAGCAGCTGTATCGCTGCCTAGGTGTCATGCTGAATCTTACTAGATCTTTTGTCATCATGTTTCAGCAATTGTACAAATAAAATTCCGGTTTATATATGAACTGCTAATAAAGGACCTGTAGGTCTTCAGATCAACATATGTCTTGTAATAATGTTGATAGAATGTCATCTAAACTCAAGATATTTGGTGTCTGGATCTTATGTTCATCTCTGCTAGTCTAAAGAAACTGATTTTATTCTTCTAGCTTTCCCCAGTGATCCTATCATTGAGATCAGCCCGTCCTTAGTTGCTGGAGAACCAGCCACTGTCATCTGTAAAATTCCTGATGTGTATCCTTCTGAACACTTGGAAGTTCTTCTAAAGAAAGATGAACATGTTCTTCACAAAAAATATTTTTTGGAGGACGACAGCACAAATACGGAGACCAAAATTGTGGCGTATACATTTCATCCCAAGGCTGAAGATATTGGGAAAGAGATTGCCTGTGTGGCCAGGTTATCAATTGCTGATATGGATTTTGAACCCAAAGAAAGAATATCTTCTCAGAAACTTAATGCAAATTGTGAGTATTTTTGTACAAGGGCTTTGGCTAGTTAGCTTTCAAAGCTGCAAACAAAACATCTAACAAAGTCTGGGAAAATTGTTCCATTGTGCTACTGGGATAAACATTATTCATTTTTTTCATGGTATTCTGTGACATGTACCTCTAGAAAAGCTAGTGTTAGAGATGTGCTTGTCATTCTTCATTTACATACTGACCTTGTCTTTCTTTTGTTCTCTTACAGTTGGTCCACAAAATACTGTCATTACTACATCTCCAGGCAATTTGCCAATGAAAGGAGACTCTCTGAACCTCACTTGTGTGACTCAGAGTAACCCTCCAGCACAAATAGTTTGGAGTAAATATTTGGCTAAAGAAAGCATTCAGCATCTGATAAAAAACAATGTTCTTTCCATTCCCCATGTCCATTTCAATGATTCAGGACTGTACATCTGTGAAGTAATTAATCTGGTAACTAATAAAACAGACAAAGCAACTGTGGACATTATTATACAAGGTACAACTCTGCTTGAGTCTCAATTGTATTATCCAGTGCCTAACTGGCTGATCTCTGTTATGTTAGAGGACGCTGAAACACCAAAAATTAGGAAAATATGGGGTCTTCTATGTTACATATTCAGGATTCGGCTTCAATTTAAGGCTGCTCCTCATGGGCTATACTTTTTCTTTCTATATTAATTTTCAGCTAATTCTCTCTCTACTGCTCTTGTGTATGTACACTTCTATACGTTTCCCACAATACAACACTGAAAGTCATAAATAAGAAATTGGTGGGGGAGCACACACTGTTATTTCCTTGAAATATAATGTGTTCCAGTTTATCAGGGACATCAGTCTCCTTCTTTGAACTAGTAGTTTTAGTCATTAGTAATAAATTTAATAGAGGTTTAATGGTAAAACTGTTTTGGACATAATATTATTGTTGTTATAATAATTTATGATTGATTGATTGCTACTATTTTGACAGAGCCAAAAGTCTTAGATTGAGTCTGGGATAAAAACTAAAATAAATAGATCCTTAAGCAAGCAATTCCTGCTCTCTTAAAACCCTCTCCACGTTTAGTACCTTTGCATTATAACAGCCTTTGCTTTTTGTCATGCAGGTGCTCCAGTCATTACAAAACTCTCCATTGAACCTTCTACAACAGTTAAAGAAGGGGAAAATGTTTCCATACAATGTTCTGCTGAGAGTAACCCTCCTCCCAAGATTATTTTAAGGAGAAAATCTGACAATGCAAACATGGGGCCTTACAGTGCCAGGAGTATTCTTTTTCCATCTGTGATGTTCCAAAATGGAGGAGACTATGAATGTGTTGCAGAAAATAAGTTTGGGAACAGTAAAAGTGAAATCACACTCAATGTGAAATGTAAGTATGTATAAAGTTTTTCCAGTCATTTAAAAAGAATTAGTTAGTTCTTCAGTGACAAATATAACCATCAAATTAAACAAAACCCTGTGAGAACATAAAATCATCATAGTCCTCTACTTTTCTCTAAGAAAGGAGCAGTGCTGATAAACAAAACAAAATAATGAAATCTTTAATGTGATGACAGTCTTTAGTACAGATCTGAATAAGTGAGAAACTGATCTACATGGTTAGGCTGTTTAGGCTATGGAGGGTTTGCTTGGAAACTCTGATACCGTGTGCTTTACTTTTGTTTTGAGAATGAAAAAGCAATTAGCTTTGAGAGGGTGACAATCTAGTATCCAATAGAACATACTGGACCATCTCTAAAAAATCCAGTGATGATTAACTATAGGACTCTTCCTTTCAGATGGACCAAAGAATACAATGATCACTGTTATCCCTGCTGCTGCTCTTAAAGAAGGAGAAACTGTGACAATGAAATGTACTAGTTCTGGTAATCCAGCTCCTGTAATCTCCTGGAAGAAAAAGAAGGCCACCGGGGAGTCTGAGAAAATTTCTAAAAATGCAACTTTAACTATACAGAACTTGAAAAGTCAAGATCTGGGGCTTTATGAATGTGAAGCTTATAATCAATTTGGCAAGGAAGAAAAAGCTGTGAAATTATATGTTCAAGGTTTGTAGAACAAGACGGAAAACAAGTTTTTTGGTTTATGTGTTTTAGGTCCAGATCTTCCTTGTGAAGAATGAGGTAGTTGTGTCATTGATGTCAATGGAGTTAAAAGGTGGCCCTAATGTCACTAAGTGATTTAGGAAGCTTCAAACAATGAAACATGGAGTCTGCCTTGGTACAGAGAGCTTATGAAAACTTCTTAAGTCAGTGGGGCTTCCATCACTCCTTCCAACTGACAAATGAATGCATGAGGTAAAGAAGGTATGCAGTGCCTGGAAGGAAATACCCTTCCAAGCAGGCCTCAGAGGATATCTGCATAGGAAAGATTCAAGGAGGCAGTACATGCTGAAGCTGCTCTGTCCAACCACTGTATTACAGCTCCTTGCTTCTTCCCTAAGCTACAACTCTGTTTCCTGCTCTTACAAGCTGCACTTAAGCTACAAGAAATGCTGATTCCTCAACTTAGATGGAATGATAGCAAAATTTCATTTTCAATAGTAATCAGACTTCTCTGCTTTAGCTCTGCTGCTTCTTCCTATTGCATAGCAACAGTGTCTTGCTTAGGGATCACTTCTGCCATCAATTCCTCTCTCTTCCCTGTTCTTTACTATTTTTATAGCTGTACTGAAAAAAACACTTTGGTTTCCACTTCAAGCAAAGCAAAACAAGGACAAAGTGTTACCATTCCTCACATATCTGCAGATGCTACATCTCTTAGGAGTAGTCTGTAGAAGAAAGCTGGTGAGGAGTTCACAAACAAGCCTTGAAACAGTAGATAGCAAATATACCACAGACAGGGCTTGGCTAAGGGATGCAGGCAAATACACATGCGTACCATTGATGAACTGGGGGAGCAGTCTCAGCACACAGCACTTACGTCAAAGGTTAGTTACTATAACTGTTGTGCAGAGTTCACATTAGGATTTTTTACACAGAGTGACATCCTCAGTTTCATTAAGAATGAATTGTCTTTAAAAAAACTGACATCAGTTATGCAGTTTCTTGTCATAAGTGAATAGGGTCTTAATACTAATGACAACTTCTGTCCAAAACAGCAGATGCATAAAATAATTGCTGCTCCAAAATTTTTCATATTTCCCCTTCATCTTTTGAGAACAGGATATAAAACTGCAGAACCTTGTGGAAAAAAATACAGTTCTATATCCTTTGCCTTTTCTGTTTCTCTTCTGTTGAAAGAGGATATCAGCCTCTGGTCTGTGGTCTCTTGTTGGTCTGTGCCCTTTCATGAACTCAAAGAAATAGTGAATTTGAAATAAGAAAAGAAGAAAAGGCTCCATATGATGTAAAAGTTATGCAACATACTCTGTCAATTGATAAAATGTTCTTTTTGCCAGCTGCTCTTGGTTTCAGTGGTGAAGGATAGCTGGTGACAGAGCAGTGTCTAAAGCTACATGCTCAACTACTACAGTAGGCCCATTAACTGGAGTAGTATTTTGCATGTAAAAGCTGCTGATGCCTCAGGATTTTTGCTTCTGTTTGATGTTAAAGAAGTAAAAAATATCACTGTTACATGTAGCACATACACCCTCAGAGATGGTCCTGAAAAAAAGCCCATTATGAGAAATGATTCTGCCATCAGTAAATGGAAAGTTTATACTCTGTGGTGTCACCAAAATTTATACAAGCATATATGTCCTTCATATTTTCAGTAAGGTTGGAACAATGTTATAGAGACTGAGATAGCTGTAGTAGATAGTGGGGTCTATTGCCTTAAACCTATTTTGTACCTTTTAGTGAAATTTGTGTCATGGTGAACACAACTAGTTCATAGCTGATCTTTCCATGACAGTACTGTGGTTAACCTAAAAAAACCTCACCCAAAATCAAACCAAACATAAGAATAAGCTGTATTTTAACCTCCTTTCAGTGTGGCTATCGTCTTTCTTACCTGAGTTGGTGTGGTGGCTTTAAGGATAGGGCCATAATCAGGTGATTCCCAGCTGCATTTCTGTCCACATGCATGGACAGTGAGACTAATCCAGAGAAGGTTGTGTTTCACAAAAAAATCTAAATATTGAGCTTTTAAAACATGGTCTTCCCTTTGAAGGATGAATTTCAGGAGGTTGAAATGTACCTAAATGTTTCATGAGTATAATATATAATACATGGTATTCCTCTTGTATTCTTCATTAATTTAATGGTATTCTTCATTGTAGATTATATCAGATAGGTGTGAACTTACATAGCAAATTCAAGACCAAGATACTGCCTAGGAATTAAAGTATGTAATATGAAGTTACTAAAGAAAAAAATGTAAGGAAAACACAAAAAGTATGCATTGTGCATGAACACAGAAATATGTTCCAAATGAAGGTCATTAATAACACTGCTTTTACAGTGATGCACATGTATCTGTTTCAAACAATATTTACACTTTTTTTTTCTCCTTTTGTCTCCATTTTCAGCAGGATTGGAAGAACCAGAGCAGATGATACCATTGATTATTGCTTTCTCGTCTGTAGCAGCAGTAGCAGTACCTGCAGTTGCAATTTTGATCTACGTGTCAAGACAAGCAAAGATCAATGGATCCTACAGTCTTGTAAAAGCACTCAGGTTGAAAGTTTGATCATGTGAATATAAGTCTTTAGTTGATAATAAGCACATTTATTTATTGCTGTGGCTGGTTCTACTCTTCTGTAACATATGGTAACAAACAAGTGACTTAAGAACAGCACCATGTGATAGCAAATGGGCTTATTTTCATGTTTTGATAAGTGTTTTGGTGTTTAAATTAAATGAAGAGCTAGACTCCTGACCTAGAAATTGGTAAATCACTTCTGTGTTGAAGCATTCTGAACAAAGAGCTCTGTGGAGAACTAGGTTTGTACATAGTGTATCATTTGTGTTATAAACATGTTTAACTAAATATCAGTTTGTAAAACTGAAGTCTTATTGCAACTGTACAGAAAAGTTTTGTTAATTCAAAGATATAAATCAATATTGCTTGAGCTAATCAAGTGATTTTTATTTTGTATTACTCTGCAGCATGAATGTTTTTATATAATTTGTCTGGTTGTGGTAATGTTTGGAAAATGTTCTCTTTTCACTGATATTGCCATAAACTCTGTACCTTCAGTGAATTACACAATCACTGGGCTATGCATTTCTGACAAATTTAAAGTAATTTTAGCCTTTGAGGCTCATTTGGGAAACATTTTATTTTAAATATTACTCAAAAAATATCTGGGGTTATAGTCTAGTAAATTCTAGGACTGCTAAGGTATTCTTACCAGCTTCAATCATCTTCAGATCAATGTCAGAATTCTGTTATTTTGTGATGAGCCAAATCAGACTCTTCTTGTAAAATATAAATGGATTGTAAATATGCTTTACAGATTTCCACTGCAAAATAAAACTACCAGTAGATTTTGTTGACTGAATCCCCATAGTGATGCTTATTTAAGATTATGCCAGGATGCACATTGCTGTGGAAGGAAACTGTCCTTGGCAGCAGCAGTTGTGGGTGTCATGGGAAAGGCACAAGCAAGGCTGGCAGCAAGCTCAAGGCATAGGCAGGAGGCATAGGCAAAATCTGTGCACCTCAGCAATGCTGGGTGAGCTGTTTCCTGAAAAAATGCCCTTCCCAAGCTTCTCACTGTGGAAATCTAAACCATGTGCTTGACAATTTTCCTTTTAACAGAGAACCAGTTTCTGCATGCTTCACTCTGGCCAGTGCCTCCTTCACCACACACTTTCCAGTGTGGAAATTTCCAGGCAAAATGGCTGTGAAAATAGTGGACTTCGGTGCAGAAGCAAAGATGGAGGGAAGGAGAGGTGGAATTAGACAGTATTCCTCCTTGCCTCCCTTCTCCTGACTAGCAGTGGTGCTTTGACTCATCTGGGTGCTGATGTTCAGCACCGAAGGCAGAGTTGTGGGTGGTGCAGGCTCTGTGGCTGAGACACTGAAATGCATTCTGGTGCACTGTGGCCTGATCCACTGTGCTAGGCACAGGAAGGTGGGCCTGGCCCCTCCAAGCTTGCACACAAGAAGCTCAAGCAGAGCTATGTGAAAAGAATGTGTCTTTGCATTATACACATGGTAATGACTGCTGCCAACAGCAGTGCAAATGCAGGTGCTAGCTCTGAGATGAGGCAGTGGTGCACATCTCCTGTAGTTTTTCGTAGTGTGTTCAGCAGTGTTTTGTGCACAGTATGTCAGTTCATGCAGGATGTCTATCTAGATTGGAAAGGGGGGCTTGGAAAGTGGGGGTGGAGCAGAAAAATGGGAGAGCAGTGTGGACTTGGCTTGGAGGAATGTGAGCATGCAGTAGGAGGGTGAAGAAAAGATTGAAGACAGAGGAGGAGGAGAGCTTTGACAGGCCCATGACATAAATTTCTTGGAGGTGGTGCCAGGCATATTTATTCAGAATAATGTCAGGCCTGTCTCAGTGCTATCTTGTGAATAAACCAGAAAGCAAGATTTTTTCCACTGTGCAAAACTTTGGTGCACACACATTTTGCCTAATCAGTGAGCTTCTGGTGTCTGGATTGCAGGAAGGATAGCTAGGAAAGATACAGAGAAGGAGGACTGGCAAACAGGACAAATGAAAATGCCTGGGACTTTCCAGTTTCGAGAGAGAATGCTGAAGGAGGAGGGGTTCTGGCTGATGTTTTCCAAATTGTGAAAGCAGTTGGTAGCACACAACAGATGCAAAACTGTTTGCTAAATGATGCAATTCCAGAACTACAGGGTATGCAGACCAAGGAGAAAGTGGTTTAACAAAAATAATAGACAGTATTTAGTAACAGGGTGAATGTTACTCTACTGGAAGCTGCTGCAGGAGGGTCAGGGGGATAACAGTATCAATTGGTTCAAAAGCAGAATGGAAAAAGAGTGGGCTAAAGGTCCATAAACAAAAATGAAAGTGAGTAGACAGAAATGTACTGTACAACATCCTTAATGGCCATTGATGCTGAGCAATCCTCAGGATATATACCATGAAACTGGCCACTGTATGATATCCTAAAATAGTATCTTTCACTGCTGGAGACATCCTAATGTTGGTGGGTTACTGGTGAGCCCCACCAAAGTGGAGCCTTGCCTTCTTACTCCTCCTCTGAGCAGCCTTGGGCCAGACCTTGCAGAAAGGGCATTAAAATTATTGTGCTGTTTTTCCCTCTCCCGTGGACTGTAAAGAGGAAAGATGGGTGGGAGAGAGAAAGGAGCCATCTTGCAACAGTGCTTTGGTGCTTGAGAAGTCTTTACTGGAAATTCCTCCAGGACTTTCCAGTATTCTTTCAGCAGCTGTTGGTTTTGTCAGTATTTCTGGTACAGATGCAGATGTTAATGTCCACCTGGCTTGTCTGCCCTTTCAGGACTTCCATTGAGGTATTAAGTGACTTAAACCAATTCAGGGGAAAAGCTGACCCTTTGATTTCAACAGGGCCAGCTTTTCCCCCAAAAACATTAAGTGACTAGATGGAACTTGTAGTGCACATTTTAGGAGAGGTTGCTCTTGTGTGAGCAGTGAGCTTCCTAGCAGAGAAGTCACCAAGAGTCTTGCCAGGGGATTTCCTCCCCTACTGCCTGATTCTCGGTATTTTCCAGGGAACTTAATCATATCTGTACAAGCTTGTCCTATAGAGGCTGAAAGTTCACAGTAAAATATCTTCCCTTTTTATTCAAAATTACAGAAGTAATATTTCTTCTCCTTACACATCTTCTCATCAGCCAACTTGAAGAGCCCCTGGCAAAAAGCCATGAGTAGCAGCTCCAGCCCAGAAAGTGTTTTCAGAGCTGCCTGAAGGTCTAGGTAAGAATCCGTGCCACAGAGCCTGTCTTTATGATCAAGAAAGTGGTCTGTAAAGCAAAGAGCTGTGATAGGTCCTCTCAGGTTTTCTCTATAAAGTCACTTCACAAGTTACAGATTTGCATTTTCCCCTGTCTGATCTGTGCTCAAGCATAGCTTTGTCTTTTTGTCTTCAGGAGTTTAGCCCAAAAATACCACTGGGCAATGCTCATTTGAGTCTGGATTTTAACAGTTGATTGCGAAATCTCACTCCCTGAAGTCAGTTCAGGATAGATTCTTTCATGTAAAGCTCAAACAAGAAAAGATACATATTTTAAATGTCTCCGAGAATGCTTTCAAATAATTTTTTAGGTATACTGAAGGGGACAGTTAATACATCCCATGAGAGAGTTGCTGTTATCTGCTGGAGATAAAACTGGTTGCCTTGTATTTGAAGGGGCAGGCTCCTCCTATTTTCAGGGACTAGCAGGGCCTGATCAGGATATTTATGGCCAAATGCTGACCTGGTGTCTCTGAATGGGGCAGGCCATTCAGCTTCATGGACTTGCTGCTGTGCTGGACCATGTAACTTCTTTAAGCAGAGCATGTTCCCCTGTAAGGATCTGGTCTGGAATTTCCTCAGAGAGTATGCAATTGACCTTGGTTACTAGTGGTGCCCTTCTTATCACATATACATGGCCTACTTCCTAATACAATTTTCCTGTCCTTTTACACTGTTCTCCCCAAATGATAATTGCATGCTGAAATCAAATAATCTCTCATTTCTTTGATAAACTAAAGACATAGGGCTGTTGGGAGCCTACATTTTTCAGGCCTTGTCTACAGCAGTAAGTAATCCTTGCAGTTTCTTCTAAATCCCCTCCAGCACTACATATACCTTTTAACAGGAGGCAAAAAGAACTTTGTCAAACCAACCAGTGTGAATTTTACCTACCTGACAGAATTTTAGACACTATACTCAGTTTGAAGGTCACTTCACATTTAAGAAAGAAGTGAGAGAAGTGGTTGTATCAGGGAAACTCCCTCTCTTCCATTGTGCAGCTCAACAGTCTTTAAACCTCACAATTGTTTGGGATCCATATGCTACATATCCTGCCACCAAAGTGGTGCAGAAATATGGAAATACTTGTGAAAAGAGGATGTGCTTCGCTGTTAGCTACCAGGCATCTTAGTAGTGGTTTTTTCCTGGGTCTCTGGGTACAAAATATGGGAATCTCCTGCCTGTCCTCTACCTTTCTTGCCTGAGGAGTCCTGGTGTTGCTGAAGTACACAGAATAGCCAAATGTGTGGCTGTGAGATACAGGGCTGGGAAGTTCCCCTTGTTTATGAGGTCCTTGGTTCCTTTCAGTAGTTCTGCTATGTTTAAGGTTCATTGCAAATGAAACAAGAGAAACATTTTTTTGACAGGTTGAAAATTTACCCTTTTAAGGGCACCTTTTACTTGTTGCAATGCAAAGAAATTGGGGCATTTAAATCTGAAGATTTATTTTTTCAAAAGGAAAATATATTTTGTATAAATAGATGTATGGGATAAATAGATGTGATGGGAGTCTCGGATTCAGTGCTGAGGGCATGAAGGAGGACAACAATTACTTCCCTTTTTTTTTAATTGCAGTAATAAACATTATATCCATATGTGTTAAAAGAGAATCATTTGACTTTAATCCTCTTTGCTGTGCATGATTGTATAAACTAAAATGTTCTGTCCTAACGCTGCTGGTTTTTTCTCTTAAATATTTTTCCTTTCCTTTTGAATGAGAAGCAGATATGGGACATCTGCTCTCAGCAGCTGAAAGAAATGGTGGCATACAGTGTTCCAACACAGATGTCACGTCTTGAACACCCCCACATATTTCCAACAGTTATATTTCATATTGTTCTTTCATATTTATTGCAGATTTCCAGTGATGGAGACTCAGTTTTCACAGTGATGTAACTTTGAGACACTGCTACCAGTTGAGCCACAGACCCTCTTTGCTAGTCCAACCTGGTAGATTAAAGTAGCTTTTTACATTCCCAGGCACTTGGTGTACAGGGCAGAAAACAGCACTTAACTCTTTGGCACCACTGCTGAGAATGAGAAGAATAGAGAACTTCAGAGTACAGGGCTGTGATATGTAGTTGACCTTCAACTAATGGGCTCACACAACAAAATGTTACCACAAATGGTGCATTCATTAGCTTGTTTCAATATCAGGAATACATATAAAATAGAGCTAAAGCACAATTGGATTCAGGTTTTAAAATTACATTGAATATATATCTACTGTTTTTTCTGTTGATTTCCCATTCAACTAAAATTGGTCAGTGTTGGGTTGTAGGTGTTGTATTTTGGGGTTCCAGGTGTCAGAATCTTGTGTTCTAGGTGTCATGGGTGTGTGTGGGTGGGTGTGTCCTAGGTGTCCATTTTTCGGGTTCTAGGTGTATATTAGCAGGGGTCTAGGTGTCAGTGTGGGGTTGTAGGTGTCAGGTTAGCGAGGTTCGGGTTCTGGTTTGGGTGTTGTATTTTGGGGTTCTAGGTGTCAGAAATTTGGGTTGTAGGGGGTTCCAGGTGTCTGAATCTTGTGTTCTAGACACCTTTTTTTTGTTCTAGGTGTCGTATTTTGGGTTTCCAGGTGTCTAGGTGTCAGATTAGCGCGGTTCTAGATGTTAGTTTGAGGGGGGGTCTAGGTTCGGGTTCCATGTGTCTGGGGGTTCCAGGTGTCAGAATATCGTGGTCTAGGTTCGGGTTCTAGGTAAAATGGAACCCCAAAATCTGACACCTAAAATTGACACCTAGAACACAATATTACGGCACCTGGAACCCCAAAATATGACACCTAGAACAAAAAGACACCTGGAACCCAAAACTGACACCTAGAACACAAAAACCCCAAAGATACCTAGAACCCGAA
>VWYI01013223.1:62597-115523 GCA_013399455.1 Anthoscopus minutus | reverse complement strand
AACCCGAACCTAGAGCAAACCACTTCTGGCCTCAAATTACACCTAGAACCCGACACCTGGCACCCCAAAATACGACACCTAGAACAAAAAGTTTGGTGTCAGTTCAGATTTCGGATGGTTTGGGTTCTAGATGCCAGTTCATTGGTTTGTTCTAGGTTCGGGTTCTAGGTATCTTTGTTTTTGGTGTTCTAGGTGTCAGTTTTGGGTTCCAGGTGTCTTTTTGTTCTAGGTGTCATATTTTGGGGTTCCGGATGTCAGTTCATCAAAAAAGCTGAGTGAGGTAAGGCAGTGAAATTGTGACCATGTTGGTATAAGCCACTTTTCCCAAGTTGTCTGAGGGGAAGTAAAAAGCAAGAAGATGGCAGAATCAGGCCTGCTTGCTTTGTCTAGCAGCAAAGGTGATGTATCTGTAGAGCAGATAGAGAAATTAATAGAATGCAAGGGAATGTATTTCCACATCTAAAGATAAAGTCCTAGGCTGAAATTCTGTGTTCAAAACAAAAATGTGCTGAAATATCTCATTTATTTTATTGCATGTATAAACTTTCTGTCAGAACTTAATTCTTCTCTCTCTTGTTTGCTGTTTAGTAGTGTCTGTAGCAAGCAGCTGAAGAGAACACTTTACCTGTAGGCTATATGTGTGATTATTCCCGTTTTCCTTCCTATGTCTAGCTCACTGCTAATTCAAAAAAATGGGAAGGTATAAACCTCCAATATTTGCTTCTTCAAACATGGAAAACCTACTTTAGAAAAGCTGTTGTGCTTTTTTAATTATCAAAGTCCTCTTGCTGCACAAATGAGAGACAGACGAGTAGATGTGATCAAGGCACCTGCTTAGCCTTGGGCTTGATTTAACAGGGAAGAGCAGGTAAATTCTGTGTGAGATTACTGCTGAATCACCCACAAGGTTTCTGCAGTCTTTTATGGATTCATATGCATAATATTTGAATGAGACCAAATTAAGAAGGTAACAAGATAATTGCAGAGACTCAGTGAAGGGGAAATGACATTCATTATGATGTAGAGCATAGCAATGACCACACTATGTCAAGCAAAGGTTTTTATCCAGCTGCAGGTAAAACTGAATACCTAAAAAATGCTGTAAAATCAATAAGCAGGGTAAATGCACTCCCAACCTTCTGCTGCTTTGAAGCTCAGGAGTTTCCTGAGTCAGAGTTTTCTTCACTGCATTTAGTCACTTGTAAGGGATTTGTTTTCTGTTTGTTTTGTTTCTTGAAATTATGTAATCCATAGCATGCACAACATCCTTGTTTTCAAGAGAAGAAGCACTGGTATGTTTGGGAGCTTTTAAAATTTCTGAATTACACTGCTTTGATTTGTGTTCTTTTCAAAATGGAGGAAGCTAGGAGAAAGTTCGAGCCATCTCTCAACACTGAGCTATCTAGATTTCTAGATAATGTCTGGGACACAAGAGAATGTGGTGTGAAGAACTCTGCACAGCATTGCCACAATCTGTCAACAGCAGAAGAGAGGGATTTGGCAGTGATCTCACAATCAGCTGGAGAGCTGAATGTTCAAGACCTATTAAGGAGTAATTCTGCATACAATTTATATTGCAAATTACTGTATTCAACATGGTACAGGTGAGTAATTAATTACTTTCACATTTGAAGAACTCTCACTTAGATATTTAATATTCAAGTACAATGAAGCAGGGGATGGCTGTGACAGTCATGTTCAGGACTAGCAGGAACAAGACCAGCCACCACACCTGCTCTTGTTCTTTGCAAGCAAAATGAAAGCCTTTCCAACCCTTTCCACAAAAACCCTGGGAAAAATGTTGAAGTAGGTTACTTGCATTATAGGAGAGACTAATGTTTTTGGTATGTAGAAATCTGGACCAGGAGTATGGTTTTTTGTTTGGTTCTTTTTGTTTGTTTATTTGGTTTTTTTTGCTGGTGCATTGTTAAATGTCCTACTCTTTTTTTAATAAAACATGGTAAAGAGTATAAAGCAGTTAAGAGAGGAACATTTGGAACCTTACTGAATTGGTAGAACATTTTTAAAAACTTACCGAATTTTGTAAAAGATTGTTTACATATGTATTGTTTCCACTGTTAATGGCAAAAACTTAATTTCAAGGTAGCATTTTGCATGATTTATCAAAATGAATATGTGAAACAATAGACCAATAGAATGAAGCACAGAGGAAACAAGAGCTTCTTTTGTTGGAGCCTCTGAAGAGTGTGTAATCAGAGCTCAAGTCTATGACACTTGAAAAGAAAAACTGTCAGTTTTGAACCACCAGATTAACATCCTTGCCTGTACTTAAAAGATGAATACCTCTTTTCAGTTATCTTTCCTACAGTTGAACTGTCAAGAACAGACATCTTGAAAGCATGTTTTTTGAGAGTCTTAAAAGAGCCATGCTCAGGATAGAAAGAGACAGAAGTCTGCAGTCTAAAGGAATGTAGTGCATTGCACCTTCTAGGTCACCCTGAGATTATGGCCCAAACACAAATTTAACAAAGAAGTACCTTAAATTTCATTTAATATGCTTGGCCAACCTAATTCTTTATAATTTGATTATTTCAACATTCAAGAGGTCACAAACAGACCGAGTTAAAAAAGCATGACTTTTTAAAAAATACACCGATGGCAGGTTTAAAAAGCTAAGTATGAGATATTCTGTGGCAAATGCAGGCCTACTTTTCCACACCATTTTATCTGTTTTGCAGTTTGAAGTTTTTAAGATGCAGCTATATCTAAGTACTCGTGTTAGGTAAAAAAAGTACATCTTAGAAGGGAGAAGTGTGTTTCTGAACTGATTAAAGCCTTTCAATATCCCTCCAGTTATCAGAGATTAGAGAGAACACAGAGCCAGTCCCTTCTCAGAGGTGAACAGTAAAATGACAAGGGGATGTGGGAACACGTGATAAGGGAAGTTCCAGTTGTACATGAGCAACGAATACGTGGTGAGGGTGGTTCAGCAGCCAAAACAGGACCTCAGCACCTGTAGGACCTCTGCCCTTGGGGTTTTTTTGCAATTCAGCTGGAAAAGACCGTGATCAATCTAATCTAACTGTAAAGTTTTCCCTGCTTTCAGTGAAACACTGGACTTGATGATCTCTTGTGATCATCCCTGCCTAAACTTTTCTGTAACTATTCATGACAGATACCATGAGATACCATTGTTTTTTGATAAGGAGCAATGTAATTCCCATACAAGATCAGATGAAAAATATTCAAACATACACTGATCTTTGGCAATAAGCAGCAACCAAAGTTTCACAGGAGGATGTAAGAAACATCCCTGAAGGCAGATTTAGGACCAGCATACGACAGTGTTGTTTTATTTTTCATATTGCCTAACTGCAGGCATAAGACTTGGTCTATCTTCCAAATTCATGGCACAGTCATTAATCCAAAAGTCCAGTCATTTAGTGACTCCTTTTAGAGTGTTCTCCTAATTACTTCCTGTGGAAAAGAATTGCACAGTTTAATAAGACACTTTGTGAAGAGTATTTCCTTTGATCAGTTTAAAATACTTTTTCTTTTTGTCCTCTTGTTTCTGAATAACCTGTCACCCTCTCTAAAACCTCTAGTGCAGTGTCATCTTTCATAGCACTTATCAGTGTGGTACTTTCTGTTCCAAATGAAGCTTCATCATTTACTTACCTTTAAGGAGCTATAATGGTCCTTGGATTATTCTGCATCTCATTCCTTGCATTGGAATATTTTGGGGATATTGTCTTAGGATGACATGGTCTGGCTGATATCCATAGTTTCCAATCCCAGTCACCCTTAGTAAGCCAAAAAGTCTGCTCTTTACAGAAAACTAATTTCTCATCCATCCCCCCTTTTTTCTTTTCTTCTGGGTTCATTTTTGACTGGATCGGGTCCTGGATTAAAATTGCTGTAGGATCTTGCACTTATTTAGGCTACTGCAACCAAGGCAGAGGTGGTGACCATCAGGATGAAGACAGAGCCATTTCTTCCACTCTGCCATCTGTTGAAAGTGTCTGTGACCAGTTACCCCTGCTATCTGACCATTTTTTAACCACAAAAGCACACTCAGCAGAGGATGTGTTTTACTGCAGTTTACTGCAGAGAGAGAACAGTTTTACTGCACCTAGAACAGTGATTTTTAATTGCCTGCTTATTAATAACTTCATCTAAATAGTCATTGTTCAACATGTCAGTAAAAATTTCCTGTTGGCTGCTCTCTGGAAGTCTTTGATATTTATAAATCCTGACTTGGATTTTCCAACTAAGTTGACTGAAAAATACTTTCCATTTCCCAGAACAGTTTAAGTGTATTTGATAACCACATTTAGGACTTCCTTTAGAGTATCCCTGATTGAAAACCATATGCAAGTAAATCAGTAAAATGCAGAAAAAGTTTAAGATTGCCTTAACATTCCCTTAAGTGCAAAGACATATATTGTAAAGATTAATGAGACCATCAGAGATCACACAGGATACAGAATTCAGCCCCTACAAAGGAAGATGTGATAATGGACTATATCTCTCCTACAATTGCCCTGCTGTGCTTTGCAGCCATATCCCTTTCCAGCTTATTGCAAATGGCATTTAGGATCAGCCATCCATAAATCACCAATATAATCAAAAACCCATGAAAACATAGTTCTAAGATGCTTTTCTGTAGGGCAAGGTCAGAATATTCTGGTTTTAATAAATAAGCATTGAATAAAAGAAATAATAAAATACTCGTTCAGTATTAGTTACAGAAAACATCTCTTCTCCTCCTTTCCTGTTTGAAAATTCTCACTTGTACATCCACTCTGGATTACAGTCGTGTGACCATTTCAGTCACATCCCATGAACTCCAGTGCTTCCCTGTGTCACTGGTGAAACACCTCTTCAGTGGCTTCCACCTCAGCAACTGTACTAGCCAAGAGCCCAGCTGGGTGAAACAACAGGACCCCAGCACAAACCCAGGACTGTGAGCTGCATCATGGTGGGTCAGTGTCCACAGGCCCTGGGGAAAGCCGTCAGTCTGGAACCAGGAGCTTTTGCTAAGGAACTCAGGGAGGCACAGTCTTGTAGATGAGTGGGTGCCCTGAGGTTCTTTCAGCAGTTTTGTTGCACAAGTGATACGTATTGGTATGTCAGCATCTTCCCAGCACTGTTTTGAAACAGCAAGTTAGTTTAGAACACTTAACTAAGAACACTGTTCCTCTTGTCTTGTATTATCACTCACTTGCTCAACAACAAATTCTAAAACCCTCCAAAATTTTCTGTCAAAATCTATGAGTTGAGCACATAAATCTGCAAATACTTGCTGTTTCTCTTCCTATTCTCTTCTCATAAATTGCTCAGAAAATAACTTTACATGATGCTTGAGAGTCAGCTGCTTTACACACATATATATGTGTGTAACATCAAAATTAATATCAACCAACAGCAGTGCCTTTTTAGAGGAGCATAACTACAGTGTGATCTGCCATCCATCCTTGCAGCTATTTCATCCCATAACCTAAATTTGGGTGTTTGTTCCACCACCAACACTACTACTATTTGCTTCTAAAATTAAAGGGGGAAATAATGTCTCTCTCTGCATGCAGTTGTAAAGCTGTGCCCAGAGTAGGTTTTGCTCTGTTTATTACTTCTGCTGAGGCAAAAGAGTGCTCTTCCTCATATGGCAGTAATTTTGGTGCATGGTAGATAAAGCATACGTAGAAGTAAAATGCTGGGAAAGAGTCTATTCTAAAATTTGAATATTTTGCTTAATCTCTTATTTCTGGGCTTTTTGTGTATATTGCGTATCTTGGTTTAACTGAAGGTCAGTCCTGCATTTATATGAGAAAAATCAGCCTTGTTCTTTTCCTGGATGAAGTTGGGAAACCTCAGGAATTTCATGCAAGTAATATTGTGAAATTTCTATCCCAGCTTCCTAGCAGTTTAGGCACAGTCTTAGTCATACTCAGAAGAATATTCTGCCACCTAAACAACGAGTACTAAAAAAACCCCCTTCTTTTGAAGATGTCTGTTTTCTATGGGCCAGTATCTTATTTTGCTAAGGAAATAAAAGGCAATTACAAGCCCTCACAAATCTCCATGTATACAATGGGGATTCATTTTTGCTAGAATTGTATTTGACTGACTTGACTTTTTAGCTTCCTTGAGCTAGAACTCCCAAATAATTCATGCTGCCTACACATTAAATCTCACTTTGTCTAAGTTGGGTAAGCCAAGAACTTGCCAGGAGGAATGACTCAGCCATGGGCATAGCCTGGTTCCCATGAAAGTCTATCCCTCCAGGCTCTGTGGGTGCAACTGGCTCCCACAGGAACTTGACCATAAACATAGGCTCTGCTACAGCATTATATGCACGAGCTTAATTTGCCTCAGTTTCATGTGGTTTAAAAAACCAAATTGTTTGATGCAGAAAACCCCAACCTGGCTCTGTAGGAGGACGTCTCTCCTCTATTTAGGCAGAAAAAACTTGAATCCATAATCCAGTTTTCCTCCTCTTTTGTAAGATGTCATGAACTGCAGCTGTCTCTGCAGGCAGAGGCTGGCGTTGCATTCATGGGAACCGAGCCTCTGCTCATTTACAGTCTAGGAGGGGCTTACAGAGATGTCCTTGAATGTTTTCTGCATCTCCAATTGTGGTTTTCAGGAATGAAAGTGGTTTTTCAAGGACCAAGGTTAGCTGGAGCCAGCCTGTACTTCTAATTCTGTAGTTTAACAATATTTTGATATTGTAATTCTTCTCTGAGTAGATGGGAATGTGAGAGGAAGGGGGAAAAGGGAAATGAGGAAACTGGAAAGCTGCAGAGAAGGTGAGAAATGCACATAAAACAGGAAAGAAATTAACTTGAAAGCAGAACATAGAAAATAAAAATAGAAGCAGAAAAGGAAATTAAAAAAACAAAACAAGAAGTAAAAAAACTTAAAAAAAATTTGATTCTATTTGTCATAAGTACTTGGCTCAACTGCAACTGAGTCTGCAAGATGGAGACACTGATAGTCTGCAGTGCAGGAAATGGGCATTGCTCACTTCTTCACTGACTCCCATGATAGAACAAATTAACAAAAGAAAAAAAGAGAAGCTTAGATAAATAGGGTAATTTAAACCTGCTAAGTGTCAGAGATTTTGTAATATGTCATGAGATCCTATGGAAAGTTGTGCACTTTTTGCTGAGGTTCTCTTACTTTCTTCTGCTGAATTTTGTCCTTATTTCTCTTACTCATACTACACATCCAGGGGAGTAGTGGATCTTGGAAACAGCTTGTTTATGATTTACTGGAAACTTGAATTTCATGCACTCACAGGGGGGAGAAGAAGCTTTAAGTAAAAATGGTTAGATTATGGTAGCTGGCTCTGAGACTCAAATTGGTGGACAGTGGGAGCCTTGGTTTGTGCTCCCAGGCTCACGGTGCAGCCCCTGAATAGGGGAGCAGGGAACCATCTGAACGCTTAGTGGCTGCTACTGAGCCTAAGTGGTCTGTGGGTAAGTTCAAAACTCAGTTCACCCTGCAGGAATGTCATTCCTTCCGTTTGTGATCTTGTATTGTGGGGCACCAACAGCATTTTCATCAGAAAGCCACAGTAGTAATTTAAAAGTCAGAACAAGAGGTGTTGGATTTCCTTCTTTCCACAAAATGTGCATTAAAGCATCTCCCAGGAAGTAAAAGATCCACATGTTAACTTCTTCCTCTGCCAGAACAGTTTTAACTACCTTTCCCTCCTAACTGCAATAATCACTAGCTGTCTGATTTGCTGTGGGAGAGAGCCTCTCCTTTTTTCCTGCATGATAACCAGGATGACTGGGGTGTTCTTATGGAAGAAAGTTTAATTGGTTCTGTTTCAGAATCATTAAATAATCATTGGATAAAACACCTACATTCTGTCTAAATATGGGATTGGGCTTGACTCTTGATTGAATGGCAAAGCATTTGAATTGTGCTTATTTTACAGAGCACATATTAAATAATAAACAGGATACAGGAATCTGGCTTGCAGTCAGAGGACATAAATCTTGTCCTGGAGGTCACCATCCTATGAGACGGAAGCAAACAAATCTGTCTAATAGCACAATTTAAAAACTTTTTTTGCTGACTGACTATCCTATGTTAAAAGGAGGTTAGTTCACCATCACATTGACCTTTTCCTCTGTGAAGGTGGCTATCATTGATTCTACTACCTTAATTTCTCACTGCAAGCACAAAGGGCTAATATATAAAGTATTTTAATTTATTGTATGGCTTTTGTACTATCTTAACCCATTCTTAATAGTCTATTTCATTGTTACTAATTAAATCTTCAGCTGTGCAGGTTTTACAACTGATTTGTACAAAAAGGCAAGAAAACAAACATATCCTCAATTTCAGAGGAGTTGAGCACACTGCAACTATTGTAAACATCAGTGGAAATACAAAGGGCCACTTCTGGCATCAAGACTGCAAGCAGGTATGTAAATATTCTCAACTTTACCTGGCAGCAGACTCTGTCCTATTGAAAGAGATAAATTCTAAACCAGCTAACATTTTTCTCCAGAAGTCCATCGAGTTTGAAAATATTTTTCCAGTTGTAATTAATAAGGGGGAAGAAATCAGTACATTTGAACGTTTCCATGAAACGGCTGCATAGGTCTTTCCTTTCCCTCCAACAGAATCAGTGGCTTAGACATATTTTTTGTTTTGTCTAAATGGAAATAAAATTTTATTTCCTAAAATGGAAATAATTCCATTTTAGAACTAAAAAAAAGAGATAAAAAACAGAATCAAGAGTTATTTTCAAATGCTTTTGAGAGCAGGCTTCTACATTTTGGAATGGAAAGAGGAAAAAAAATCTAGCAGTGGTAATATTAAGAGCATTTCAGCTGAGAACTGAACAATGTATATAGCAAGATCACTGGTAAATCTGAGGAGCTGAAGTTCAAAGCCCTGAGCTATGATTTGGGGAATATGTGGGGATAAAAATATGAAAGGTTTGAATAGATAGAAGCCCAAGATTTGCTGGTCTTTACGAAATGTAATTAATTTTTAAGTCCTATTTTGAGTTCATACAGTTCAGCTTAGCTTACAGTCTTTCTTTATAGTTTTACCTCTGATAATTTGATTATGAAAATGAACTCTCCCACATAGCAGAGAATGCTAGCAATCCTGTTCTGATAAGAGATATTTATACAGCATCACCAAATCACCTAAACATAAGGGGGCCATGTGCTTATCCTCACTTCTGATGACGAGTCCACTGTAGCTATCTCAGACTTGTCAGCACATGTTGATATTCCCTGTTCAGTCAGGGCCGGTGCTTTCCAGTGTGGCTTCAGAGAAACTTGGACTTACTTGGATATTCTGTAAATTTAATTGCTGTGAATTGAGACTCTTTCTTTGTGCTTGCAGCTTACAATAGAGAGGTGCTGATAGAGGACCTAATTTTTTGACCTATCCTTGATCAGAGAGAAAAGAAAAATATAAGGAATCTTTAGAAACAGTGCAGGGAAAGAAAGGACAAACTTAGCTAAAAAGCAACATGATTGCTAAATTATGATGGTGGAAAGGTATACTGAGTGAGCGTAGAACACCTGCTGTAAAGTATTTCTGAGCAAGCCATTTCAAGAAAGTGGAATTCAAAATCATAGTTGTCTGGAGAATTTGGGGGAGATGATGGTAGAATAAAAGTGATGGAAATGACATTTAGACTCACTGCTTACTCTCTCTTCATTTCTTTCCAAATGATATAATCTAATAATCATTTTAATTTATGTCTACAGCCCAAGTTCCATCTTCAGTTAAACAAAAGTAAATTCCCATAGTCATGGTTTCATCATATTAAAAGCAAATGTTTGCTATTATATAATGATGAAGCCTTGATTGCTGTTTCTAAAACACAGTATAGTGGAACTTGTCTTAAGTCTGCACAGACATTTTGTGCAAGACCCATTCTGTTAAAAAGTGAATGCTTTATTCATCACTTTTTTTTTAATGGAATGGAATAACAATATAAGAAAGAAGTAACAGAAGCCTGACTTTGTTCTGATGCTACAAACATTAATAGCTCAGAAAACATATGATCTACTACAGCCTATCTGGATTACAGGAGCTGGATAAACTTCCAGTCAGCTGGCATTGTATAAACTAGAAGAGTGCAATGTATGTGAAATTCTGTTTTTAGAGGAGTTTCCATATGAAAAAAACCCATTAAATACTTTTACAAATTGTCTTTTTATATAGGAATCATTTACCTGGTAATGAAAAATATCTTTGGAAGGACAGAAAGAAAAATAACATCAGATGTTTTCTGAGCTAATATTTGTTCTTTTTATGGATCTTTGAAAACTTGTACAGTGTGACATAAAATGTCTAAAATGTAATCCTAAAAAAAGTTTTATGCAAAGAAAAAGATTCAGTTATTACCTGAAAGTGTGATTTTCAAATAAGAGTTTGTTGTTCTGGCAGATGTCCTATCATTATGGGATCCCAAATATTTTGGATTTGGAAAGCATTGCACAGAAAGCCTCCTGGGCAGAGGAGAGACAGTTGGGTGGGACAAAAATTCAAAGTCACACAGCTTGCTGTAGGACATTCTCCATATGCACACTCCACAAGAGCTTTTAGCTTTTAAGTGCACTTATCAGTAGGCTTCCTAAGCCTTGAACTTTGGTCTTCAAGACAATAGAAAATCTGGGATTAAAAGAAAAAATCTGGTTCTGCCCAAGTTTATGAAGGACTGTATTCTCACTTGTTTTACCTGCCTTTACTGACCTTTCTGCAGTCAAATATTAGGGAAGCTTTTCAGCTGATCTACTTTACTTGATTATTAGATATTAATATTACTTCCCATTCTCTCCAATCACCAACAGATTTGATGTTTGTGTTTGCAGTCACTTCTTTTGAATTCAAGGTGCAGTTCTAATTCTAAAATGTCTTCATTTTTCCCATGCTAAAGAATTTGTGTTGGCAATTTTTTCCTATATGCACCTTTGTTGCTCTAGGACACGAAAGAACACAGCACCTGTCTAACTCAGAGCATGAAAGAAAGAATGAATCTTTATTTTGACTTTGTCTACATATATAGATTCTGAACCATGACCAGGGGTTGGAGAATAAGGTGACCTCTCCTTCAATTCCACCGGTCCATTGAAAAGTCCATCAAAATGACCTCCTCACAGAGGTATGCAGAAAAACAACTTGTTTATATTACATTCATGGGAAAGTGGACTACAACTATGAAAACATCAGAAAACTTCAGAAAACATCAGAAGGTTTGTCGTTTTCAGGGCCACACACCTTTGTTTAGTGTAGTGTTTTATTTAAGCTCTGGTTGATTTCAGCATTGTCAGCTGTAGATAATCTGTGCTGGAATATTTTAAGAGAATTCTTCCACACTGTGTTTGGATGATCGTTAGCTGCCAGATAGGGATTTCAGGATCATAGGATGAGGTGGGAAGGGATCACAGGTGTGATCTGGTCAAAAGTGCTGCACAATGCAGGATGAGCCCTGAGCTCCAGCTGGGTCAGTCAGGGCTCTGCCCAGCATGAGCATCTCTCACTTCTATTTCTCACCCTCTGCCAAGCACCATGGGCCTGACTCCATCTCCTCCCTCACCTCTGTGCAGGCACTGGCCATTTGCTGGTAGGTGTCTGAGCCCACCCCTCCCCAGGCTGAGTGAGTCTCCTTTCCTCAGCCCCTCCTCACTGAGCTCTAGCCCCAGACCTACTTCACTACTGGTGTTCTCCTGGGATGGAGGGGCCCAAAACTGGATGCAGTGTTTCCAACATAGGCTAGGGAAGAGTGAATGTGTCACAACATTTCAGTGACCAGAACAAAATACCCGGGCTCAGAAGGGGAACGGTCACCAGTCGATCTAAGGGAGTGAAAGGAGAAAAGGTTCAAAAATATCCTTTTTGAGAGGAACGGAGTTCAGTCAGAAGCAGTGCATATTTCCTGGAGAAAGTTTTGTAACTGGCTTCATATAATGCCCTTATTATTTGTCTTGCAACTGCAGTCCCCACATACATGAGTACAGTGCCTCTGATCACTGCATTCATCCAAACACAATTTTCTCTCATGCAAGTACACCAGAGACACAGTTGGAGAGGATTTATCCCATTTCCTTGGTACACAGAACTTCTGAGTCATCGCCACTACTTGTTTGAGCAGTACTAAATGTAAGCATCTTAGTTGTATCTGTACACCCACACTGAAGTTTTTATATAAGATTCAAATGTGCCTGATTAACATAAGAAAACCCTGTGCATCTTTGTGGAGCAGGTGCAAGCAATGTCTCATCTCTTCCTGAACAAAAGGTTAATACATTCTCATAAGTGACTTAATCCAACCTTATAGTTAAAAATTATGTGATTGTAAATGGATAAAAATGAAAGTTAAAAAGCTTCAAGCAGTGCTCTGTAAATATCAGTTGATATTCAAAAAGGACAGGATGTTTAAAAGGGAGAAAAGTTACACCACTAACTTCCAACAACTAATTTGCATACACTGCATTAATTTTAAGAATTATTTATGCTGTAAAATTTAAGCTTAAGTACATGCAGCATGTGCAATGTAGGAGTATGATGTAACAAGGTCTGCAGCTCATGTTTTGAATTGTAGATTTAAAATCAAGTGAATTGAAAGTAAATGTAAGCCTGAAGGATTTAAGTTTTATGGTGCAGAACCACACTGAAAAGGGAAGATAAGAACCTGGTAGAATATGAATGATGCCAGTAGTCCCAAATTCATTTTATGGTTTTTATCATCTCAGTTAAAATTTGTTCAAGTACATATGTAATGAAAAGTAATTATGATAAATAGAAAAAGAAGAATTACAGTAAACATTTCCTGGTAAGAGGTTACCATGAGGTGATAGGATGTGAATTGGGCCTGGGTAACAAAATTCTGGCGGTGTATGGTTGGGTGGGTGTGTATATGTGTAGAATGGGGTAACAATTATTTGGGGAATTTAATCCCATTGAGGAGTAAAACTGATTGTGGATGACTCCCATCTAAAGATCTTCTAATCCTAGGGAGAAAAAGGTTGCATGTAAACCCCTGCCAAATCTGCTCCAGCTTCCTCCAATGCAGGAAGCACAGCAGGGAAGGCATCAGGGGACAGCCCTCACAGTGACAAGGCAAGGACAGGGCAGCTCTGCAGCCTCTCCCCTGCCTGCTGCTGGCCCCCAAGGTCAGGCACAAGGAGCAAGGGCTGCATGCTTGACCAGGAAAGCAGCAAGGACTGCCAGCCAGTAATGACAGCTGCTCCTTGTAACACACCTGTGGAACCCAGGGAGCAGCAGCAAGAGGTGTCAGGGCTGCTGAGCTGCTCTTTACTGTGCATTTACCAAGAGGAGGTTTATTTCTGGTAACCTGGGTTTGTTAATCTTTCTTAAATGTGTTAGCTGAGCATTTGCATGCTTTTCTATGTCTGGAAACAAAAACTGCACTTCTGTTTTTCAATGGGCTTATTTTGTTCAACTGAATTTTCTTGTATTTAGTGATTTTTAAAATTTTTTTTTTAAAGTTCCATTGGTAACAAAGTCTGCACATTTAAAAACCAAGTCAAGTATATTAATTTTTTGAATACTGAAAACAGGTAAAGATCCATTCAAATATGGTTTATCAGAGCGTGTTTTCTTAAGCACAGACAGCAACTTCTTTGGGATTTTCTTTCAAGTTTTTTTTTTTAAATACATTCAGAATTCTTCAAAAAGGAAACACTGACAATCATTAACAGCACAGCCAAGTAACTCAGAGAGGTGCTCATCAAAGAATGGCATCCCAAAAATACTTCAGTGGGTGTCTATTGCCCTCTTCAGACTATTCCCAGTACTAGAGAAAAACAATTAGTTGGAAATTAAGAGCTTTCCTTTGCACTAAGGGAAAAACTCTAAGAAGATAGATATTGGTAAGTAGATAGTTGGTGAACTCTTTTGGATATTAGCAAAGGTTCTTCTTGGTATTAGAAAGGCACAGTAATGCATTAAGTAAGTAATTATATTAATTAGTACAGCAAACAATACCTCAAAACACATCTTTAGCAGTTAGGTTCAATAGTCACAACTGAGGAAAAAAGATCTTAGAGCAATGGTTGCAGGACAGGCTGGGAAACTTGGAAATCAATTCAAGCTTTCCAGAGTGCATTTATACAGTTTTGGTTAAATGATTCCAACTCTGTAACTGGGGTCTTCACATGCAAAATAAATTGTGCCCTATTTCTCCTTTCACCTTTCTTCTACTCCAGAAAAAGTTTTTGTAGCATGACCAACACCTGCCTGGTAGAAGCACTTCTTTACTTAATCCCTAGATGGGGAATAACACACCTGGATTTTATATGCTTACACAAACTGTGTGTATTTACAGCACCCCATGTCCATACACATAGATGCTGGATCTATATAGGGTCAAACAGCACCCTAATCTCTTCTGAAATTAAGTAGTCCCTTCAAAAAAAAACACCATCTCAGTGAAAATGAAGCCTCAGTTAGTATGCTAAGTGACCAAGACAACTGCAAGTAGAAAATAAAATTATATAATGGAGTTAATACTTGGTGTCTGGGCTGTAATGTGGTACATTGATTTAGCTTGCATGACAAGGCTTTATAAAATAGATGAAAAAAGAAGATTTAAAAGATTATCTTATGCACTGGGTCTTCTTTCTGTAGAAACTATGCTGCTGAAAGTTATTTTTCATCCACCTTTTCCAAGAACAACCTGCTGAGGTAACAGCACATATAAATACTGGCCTTTTACAGGGTGATACTGCTTTATTATTTAGCAAACAGTTAAGGAAGAACAGCAATACAGATTTGATGGTGCATTTCATTCCATGTACCTCATAACATAAAGGTTTCCAGAGAACAAAACATACATATTTTAAAAGGGAAAGAAATACTGAACAAAATAGTTACTATTTTCTACTTAGGTAAAGTTCAAAGCTTCTAACTGAAGCTCTTGCATACATACATTATATTCTACTTACTGACCTGCTGCTACTCATTTTGCTGCTAATAGTAAAAAAAAAAAAAGGTAAAGTTTTCATTTTTCACATGTCAGATTCTCACCACACCAAGGAAAAGCTTGACTTCAACCTTCAAGTTCAACCACTCTGATATGACAGAAGGCTCTTCCTCTTCAGGCAGAATATACATCCAGTGAAGTGTAGTGCAATACATCACTGAGGTATGTTGAGTGTTCTTTTGGCAGCTTGCTGCCTTGTCTTTTTTTTTTTTTAATACTATAAGTTTGGATTTATCATCCCCATTCCTTGGCACTCAATGATGTAAGTATCATTACTGGAGTCTTCCTCTTCTGATTTTGTCACAGTAAATTTGGCCTAAAAGAGGTTTAGAAATACAGCACTAATTAAGTTACCACATACAGCAGTTTAAATATTCAATATCTGATGTCCACTAATTGTACTGCCATGTGCTTATATATATTACAGCTTTGACAGATTTAATTATAAAAAAGCATTTAAATAAAGGTGGATTAGTACCTAACCATTCTAAAAGCCTTTAACTCTAGAGTATGCTCACTTTCCTACAGGAAAAGTCTCAGATAAACATTATAGTATGCTTGTCCTCAATGATGAAGTTCAGCTCACACTGCCTGATGAACTGTACATTGAAAGAAAGTTACTGAAAGAAAACTGATAGGTAAAACTTCCTGAATGGACTCACCTTGGTTAGCTGCTCTGCAAAGTGTATAGCTGTTTGAGTATGAAGTGTAATTGGTCCACTTTTCACTCTAGACACTCCCTTTGCTAGTGCCATAAAAATGATCAGCTGAAAGGGAGGGAAAGATAATTATTAAGTCATACTTCAGACTCTAGGAATTAATTGATTCAAAAAAACCCAACCAAAACATGCAAAATGTTTATAGATACAAAAATTTTGACTTTCAGGTTTCATAAAAGTTCATGAAGCTGAGTTTTAAGAGTGATCCAAGGCTCCAGAAGTTTGGTGATTACTACTGCAATGGCTATTATTGAAGAGTTACTTTTCCACAGTGGAGCTTGCCCCTGAATTCCTATTACTACATTGAACTTTGCTCTCCCCTGCCATATATTCCCCCAAGTCATGTCAGACTCCAGATTAGTAGATTACTAATGGTTACAAATAGATTACTAATGGTAGGTACTAATCATTACTAATTACTGTAGGTAATCTACTAATCCATATTAGTAGATTATCTATATGAAGAGAAACTCAGGAAGAAGTACTTTAATTCTAACCTTCCTGATCACATATTCACCGCAGAGACACCTGAAAACCTTAGATTTGGCTTAAAAACATGACCATGACAAGAATACTGCAAGGTGTGATTAACTCTGTGCAGCTCCCATACACAGTGACTCTGGCCATGGCTTCTTCCCATCAGTTGTACTTGCATGCTTTGGAAAAAGTAGGCTGAGTCCAAGACTGAAGTACTTTTTATGCTACATAATATTAAAGTGTGCCCAGGTGTTTACAGCTGTAACATCATTGTAGCTAAAGCAGGCCAAGATTCTTATCAGGCTAAGATTTCTTAAATGAAGTTGGGGGACCAAGATAATTGGAAGCATGTCCTAGATATTCTCTAGGACATGCTCTCTCTGTATCATTCTACATGTGTAAGGAGGGAGCTTTTATCACTGCACTACATGGAATGCCAAATAGAAGCAAATTCCTGCCTCTTCCATACTTACTGATGATTAGAGAAAGGGAAAATTTGAGGGTGTTGGTGCAAAGCTAAAAGCATTTGTGGTTCCTAAAAACTGTATGTAATTTGCTAATTGTATTGATGTTGTGACTACACATCTCTGAGACTACTAAATAACATTTTGTTCCTTCCCTCTTCAGATCCATATTGTTTACAAGTAGTGCATGCATGTTCTTGCTACTTCAACTTCATTAAACACATATAGGAACCTTACTTGGTCTTGCAGAGAATCATCCACAGTTCCACCATGTTTAAGATTCTGAAGCAGCATCTCAGCTGCTTCAATGCCCACCTTGTCAGCATTCTTCCCTAAGAGAAAAATCAGAAAGCTGAAAATGACTATTTAAAGTCTCAAAAATACAAAAAAAAACCCCAAAACAACCCAAGAAATGTTTAACTTTTTAAACTTTATTTTCTTTAAACCTTATGCTCTTGCCTCAAATGTCTGCTTAAAGAAACTTGCTTAGTTTATACTTCCTAAGCAGTGGAAAGAAAGTAGCCTCATTTAGTCAGAAACACAGATTCAAATAATTTAAAAATCAAGATCACTTCCATTCATTTTAATCTAGATTCACTTGAGTAAAAACTTCACATGTAGAACACAAAGTCCGTGTTCCTAAAGTTCAGAAAGATTTCCAGTGATTCTCCAGTGATTATCCATTCTGACATGACAAAAAGTTAACAGTTCTGTAATTTTTGTAAATGTCCACTAACTATGTTTTAATTGCTATTTATCTGCTAATTTCTGCTGTCCTTTATTTCTAAAAACATATATTTAAAAATGAAGCATTCAAAGCATCAGATCTTTTAACAGATGATACTTCAGATTCCTATTTGTTATTGGTATAGTCAATGAAGTCTCAACTCATGGAATTCTTACCTCTCTTGCCAAGTGATGACCCAGCTAACAAACAACCTGTTGAGGTCTCTGCAACAATACTAAGCAGAAAAACAAAATTAATTAAAATTAAGAATAAAACCACTCATATTACAGTTTATTTACCAGATATGCAATCAAGATCTAGCTCATCATCCAACAAGATCAGAGGTAACAATAGAAAGCTTGGATTCATCTTACATTATTCCACTTCCAGTCCCAACAGCTTGATCATCAGGCTCTCTGACAGGCTGAATGTTAATGTAAAGATCTCTGATTTCTCTTCTGATGCATCTCACTGCTGCTGCTGACATGTCTTTTGCCAGCTAAGAAGACAAGACACAAACCCAGTAATTAAATTATGTATTACAGCAATACTTTTTCTTCATAAACTCAATTATTACAGTTAATCTCTGAATAAAGGGGCTACTCTATTAAATAGAAAAAGAAAGGATTATTATAAACCCCTACAAGCAAGAATTGAACGCAATTGTTTTCTGAAAGCTTTTCTACAAAATTAAGGTAACATTAAAAGCTGTACAAATGACAGTTATATAAATGTATGTAGAAACCTCAATATCAATAGAAATTCAAAAACTTTTCTTCATTCATAGAGAAAAAGATTTTAGTCTTCTTGCAGAACACTAGATTCTAAAAATGACCCACCCCAAAACCAAGTGCAAAAACCCCACCCCACAATTATGTACAGAATATACTCTGTAAGAAAGAATACATAAAATAACAATTTTCTAATCATAGCTATATTTAGGGGTTTGGAGATTTTAAGACCAAAATCAACAGTCTACACCTTTTCAAAAAGTAACTCAAGTTTCTCCTCTTCCTCCCTCTACTAATTCCTAGCCTGTATGTGAGAAGGAACCTTAAGGAGATCTCAGCACTTAGGACAGGAAGAATAAAAGAAGATATAAAGGTGTAAATTTCTCTCCTTTTTATTTTTGGCTAAAACTACCCATAACTTGTTCTAATACCCTTAGCAATGGTTGAAAAACTTGCTTTAGTCTGGCCTCCACCTATTACAGTGCTCATAAATTTATGAACAAGGGCCCTAATTTCTGATTTAAAATAATCCACATGTACATGAAGAATGCATAAATCAGATATAAGATATCACTCAATATATGCTGAAGACTTTTGAGTAGTCCTATGAAGGATGAGGATACTGTTCTCATTTCATGTTTTAGCTTTACACTGCTGTGCAATGAATGAATTTTAGGTACGTCCAATATAATATTCTACAGCCCTAATAACTGAAACAATTTAATAAGGTTGCTTAGCTTGTGTAAGACTGCAAAAGACAGGAGAGTAGAGGAATGTTAAGCAGACTGCATGCAATTTTATGTAGCTATTAAAGCTGGATACTACCAGAGCCATGATAAGCACTTACTTTGATAGGCAGTGCTCCAGCAACAAATGCCCTTCCATAAATCTTTGTCACCGTGCCACGTTCTGTTAAGTTTATTGGGCTCAGCTCTTTGACTGGAGACATCTGGACTACAACTTCACCACCTCCTTGAGGATAGTAACCCCTATTTAGAAACAGTGATTGGATATAATTAAATGCCATGATCACAAGGAAACCAAGAAAAGGGCCAGGAGGCTCTTCATATATTTCACTATACATTTTTATATTCCTTGTTTAGAGCAACATACACATTTTTTTGATGTGTGCCTTAGAAACCCTTATAATGGAACTGGGTTCTCTAACAGCAATCCTCTGTAATGCACATCTTATTAACTTCCTACCACCAACCGAATTGGCACCTTGGAAAAAGCTCAGTCATGCACTGCCTGTTCAGCATGTACTCCCTTCAGGGGAGCCAACAGGAAACATTACACAGCAGCTGTAGACCCAGCAAGATTAAAAAAAAAGACAGCAACGAATCATATCCCATTCATCATACAGTGACAGTACACACAGGGGCAGCTAATGCAGATTAGTTCATGTATTATAAATTCATCCCTCAGTTTGATTGAGAGCCCCTTGTGTGTGCCTCTGCTCACACACGCATTCAGTAAGGCCCAGCTCTGCTGCATGGCTCCACAACTCACCTCCTTTTTATGTCACAATTAAATGTGAAATTGAACTTTTCGACTACTGGCTTGAAAACCTGAAAGATAAACACATGAAAACACAGAGTGAATTTATTTTGCATTAATATTTTCCCACTATTTTATGCAATCTTAAAAGAGGAAAAAAAACCTAACGCAGCCTTACTGAAAAAAAGATAGCCAGTCTCATCCATATAGCTTATTTGACATTCCTCATATTTAATTCTCAATGTAACCTTGTGTAAAAGGATTTTCTTAGAGAAAAAAGAAGACTAATTCACAGCACCTCTAGAATAAAGAATACATTTTAAGTGAAATTTTCTGTGGTAATTAAAACCAAAGAGATTATTTGCTGTTTCAGGAAACTACATGAAACATTGGTTGCTCTCTACATCCAGCACACTAATAGTGTTACATTCCCATGCCTAATTCCATAATCACAAACTGACTTGCAGTAAGAGCAACAGAGGAACAGCAGTTACATTGCACACATATTCAGGGAAGATGCACCAAGGCAAAGGAATTTCTCCCTACCATGACTGTGTAGTCTATCTGAGGAGCCATCTCCGCATTAGTCCCACCTTTTAAATGAAGCTCTGATGGGGAAGCAGCAAACAGCACACAGGGCATTGCTACCTGCATCAGTAGACACACACTCCTGAAAGCAATTATAAGATACTCAGATGTCATACACTCATAATCCACAGAATTCCATAGAATCACTATACATCAAAGGCAAATGACTTTTGAGAGCATTTACTTTTGCATTTTATTTCTTAAATTATCTATAAACTTATTAGTCTTAAAAGATACTAATTTAAATCTTCACGTCCTTAGCAAGCCTAAATATTAAAGTTTTCATTTCACAGTAACTGCAACTTTAATAGTTCTGTTTGAAATAAAAATTATATATCTTCTTTAGTATACTGATGGGACCATGAAAACTGTGGGTTTAGGTAGCAGAAAAGGCTTAGGCAGCAGTAACATTTTAATACATAGATGGAATATGTTCTCAGATCCAAAAGACTAATATGACGTACTGTGCTACTATGAGTGTAAATAAAATGTCACAATTTACCTTTTCACATGGTGTTTATTTCAGATCTCATGGATGTGAGATACTTTTCTAATTTATGCATTTGGTCTGGTATGTAATTGCATAACATGAACCAAGTGTTCAGCTTTAGTATCAATCATATTTTTAAACTTTGCATGCACTTTGAATGTACTTCATGCATATCCTGCCTATACTACAGGTTCTTTAGTCACACAAATCTGGCTCAGGCAGCACATATCCTGGATTATTGCCAAAGCTTAAATGTTCTTTTTTCTCCTGTAATCTACTGTGATACTTTTAAAGTTATCGGAAGCTGGTGTACAAAGACATACCCTGCTGTTTTTGTATCTGCTATGTGGGTTCCACCTTTGATCTTCCCAGGAGTGAAGGTTATTTCTGTTGAGCCAATTTCTCCACCATTCAGCTTCCCATCACACAGGTCTCGAACAATCTCTAATCCAGACAGATGCTGAGGTCTTAGAGTGACAATAAACAGTTAAAGACACACACAAGTAGACTACAGCCTCATATTACATTAAAAGAACTACCAAACACCAACTGGAAAAATTCAACTGCAAATTTCGGATCAGACAAGGACCAGAAATTCATTCTGGTTGCTACAGTACTTCTGAGTTCACAGAAACCAAAGCAGCAGCATTCAGGCCATATGGGGATTCTGCTATCTTTTCCACTAGAAAGAGTCCAGACAGACAGATAAGATGCAGGAGCACTCACTTGTCCTAACGTGGTAACAGACATTTGGACAGAAATACAATGGGATAATTCTGGCTGAGCCAGAACCGGTTGCAGTGCTACAAGAGTTAACAGGTTTACTATGTACTCGTCTTGTGCTTGTTTCCATTTATGAGGGTAACTTAAGCGGAAACACACTAACTGTTCTTAACATACACTGGAAATACACTAACTGTAGCAACACTAAGATTTGCACTCACTGTTCTTAACACTGTACACTCGATAAGCGACGTTTTGCTCAGGCATTACATGAGTGTGTTCCCTGTTTCAAACAGTGTGTTCCGCTTAGCACCCGTACAACCATTTCTGAGGCGGCGGCCGGGCCGCGCCCTCACCTGCCCTGGCCGTGGCCCGGGGCGGGAGCCGCGCTGAGGGCACCGGCGAGGGAGCCGAGCTCGATAAATGCCCCAGCGTTCCCCCTCACTCCTTGTGAGCCACAGACGGGATTTTCCGGCAAAAAGGCCATTTTAAAGCAACAGAAACACAAATGTTTCAGATGACAGCAGCAGAGGCCTTGCGCAGTCGTGCTCCGGCCCGGAAGGGCCTCCCATGCCGTACGTGACCGGCTGGGAGGCCGGGGACGGCCCGGGCAGGGTCTCACCTGAGGCCAGGTTGGCTCCGCCCGGCGCGGATCCGGCGCACCCGCAGCGGCAGCCCCAGCACGCAGCTCAGCGCCGTGGACACCCGCAGGATCTGCCCGCCCTGCACGGAGAAACCGCGCTCGTCAGGCGCTGCGGCACTTCCCACCCACCCGGCCAGTCCTTACCGCTGCCCAGGCCAGGTAAGCCGCGGCCCGCGGCGCTCACCCCCTCCATGATCCCGCCGTCTATCTCCACTCTGTCCCCGTCCATGGCTGGCGATGAGTGGTGTCTCTCGTAGAGGCCGCTCCGATGGGATCTCAGCGGGGCCCTAAACACGGCGAGCCCTCGGCGAAGGAGACCCGGGGCCAGGAGCGCTTGACGGCGGAGGCGCGCCCAGGATGCTGCGGTGCCGGCACGGGGGGCGGGCGGCAGTGCCGGGCAGGCGCAGAGCGGAGGCGCCTCCCTGCCCTCCCGCCTGGACTTGGCCGGGTCGGCTCCGCCGTGGGGAGGAGCAGCAGGGGTAGCTCCATTGTGCCCGCGGCACCGGCCGTGTCCCAGCGTTCCGCAGGAGGCAGTACCGTTCCCATGTCCTGAGGGCCGGAGCGGTAACAACCCCGGTACCCGGGAGATCAGAGCCATGGGCACAGCGCTGCCGCCGGAGGAGAGCGGCCGGAACGCTGCCGCCTTCCTCGTTACAGGCTGGTTTTCCTCAGAATCACAGAATGGATTAGGTTGTGAAAGACCTCTTATCAAGTCCAGCCTATAAGCGTATACCACCATGTCAGCCAGACCACGGCACTAAGACCCACGTCCAGTCTTTTCCTTAAACACCTCTAGGGTTGTTATCTCAACCACTCCCCAGGGCAGCCCATTCCGATGTCTAATGAACCTTTCCGTGAAGAGGTTCTTCCTAATGTTCAACGTAAACCTCCCCTGGCGCATCTTAAAACCGTGCCCTGTCGCTCCTCACTTCGAAGAGGTCGACCCCCCCCCCCTGGCTACAATCACCTTTCAGGTAGAACCATAGACACGGGCGTGTTGGTCTGGCAGGTGCGCTCGGGACTTTATTACACGTGTATCGATAATGACCGGGCTTTTCGCGCTGCCCTTCCCGCTACTGCACCCGGGGGAACCGCACGCCCTGCACCGTTACCGCGGCTCTGGGCTNCCGCCGCCGGTTGGCTGTGCCGGGGGTGTGTGCGGGGCCGCTCTGCCCGGGCAAGATGGCGGCCGTGACCGCGCTGAGGAGCAGCTGCCGAGCCGCGGGGCGCCTGGTAAGGGCAGCGGGGGCCCCGCGGGTGGCGGCGCTCCCGGCCAGCCGGGGTGCGGGGGAGGGATAACGCGCGGCATCCCCGAGCCCTGTTCCTCTGTTCCTCGGTTCCTGCCGTCCGGCAGGCACTCAGCCAGCACCGCACCTCTGCAAACACGACGCGCTCGCGGACCTGCCGCCTCGGCGGTGCCCGGGGGCGCCTCAGTCCCTGCCCGCCGTGCGCTCCCCCTGCTCCGCGCAGGTGACCGGGACCGCCCGCCCCACGCTGTGCAGGGACCCCAGACCTGGCACACTCCGCCCCGCGCAGCCCCCGGAATGCCCTGCCCTTGCCCCTGCTCCCTGTAAAAGAAACGTGTGCCTTTCTGTAATGAGCCGGTGACATCCTCCTCTTCTGTTATTTCTAAGTCATCCCATTTTTGCTTTGCCTATACGTTGCTTTGCCATCACCGCTTCTCCGCCCACGCATCAGCTCCTTTTGCATCCCACATCTGCACGGGGACAGTGTGGTTACTCGTACGAAAGAGGAAAACGGATTTCTTTGAATCCCAGGAGCCTTGATGCTTGAAAAGCAGTTGAGATACCTTACCGTAAGAAGTGAATCTACCTGGTTGCCTTTTTGGGATACTTAAAATTTCGTGAACATGGACTTAGTTCATGCTTTCTTCTGTCTTGTATTATAGTCTTCTTGCTATTGTGAAGAACGTTGGTTTCCTATTATATCACCCCTACATTGGGGGATGTCGGTGAAGAAATAACTTTTGATATTGAGGAAACAAAATTAAGGATCAGTTCCAGTTTCTAGTATGTTTTTTCTCTTAATAATTCATATTGTAATTTTAAAGCATAATGATGAGGAATTTTTAAATTATAGTTTTGTAATCCAGTTTCCAGCTAGTAACTTAGAAGTATTTATAAATAATTTTACTAATTAAGAGCATTGAAAATAGCACTTTATTTTAAGTTGTATTTCTAACCATCTACTCTTTAATCCAGAGGGAGATTCTAATAAGATGAAAACACTGATCTATGTACATGCTAAACTATATAATTGGCTCGTTTATAGTGTGTATTTCCTGCAAGCACGGTTTGAATCTGAGCTGGGGGCTTTGTGTTAAGTGGTAGGGAAATGGCAGTTACCTGGACACTGGGACATTTGCCAGCTATTTAGATGAGGGATGACATCAGATTAAAACACATTACCAGGGATGTTGCTTTAGTATATAGGTACCTATATCTTTGGAAATATAGACTATTTTAAACATATCTAGTGTCAGGAAATGTTCATTAAAATAACTCAATGGGACAGAAGTCAAGAGAGTTCAGCAGGGCAGTATCTTTAATGCAAAGTCATTGCCTGTGAGCATGAACTGTTTGACTTGGAAATCTAGTGTTACTCCATCAGGTAATCAGTGCAAGCTGCTTAAAAATATTTTGGTCTGAGTCCAGCATACATTTTCAGGATCAGGGGTAGTTTAGAAAACCGAAGTTGCTTTGATTTTAAGGAAACAACCAAAGCTGAACCTGAGGGCAAGGCAGTTCTCTCTCTGAGTGCACTCAGCTCCCCTCTTGGCTCTGGTCAAGCCCCAGCTCTGTCAGCCAGGCTGGCATGGCCCCAGTCCCAGCAAGGGGCTGAGTGGGCCCTTAGTTCCTTTTGGCCAAAGTCACTCTGCACATTGGAGACTTGCACAGGAAAGGTGTTAACTTGCTGTGGTATTATTGCCTTTAAGTTGCTGTTTAGTGTAATAGTAGCCACGTTAACAAGCTCAGTAGTAGCAGTTATGTTTGGGGTTTACTGATAGATTTTTCCAGGCATCAAAATATGTAGATGGGTATGCTATAGATATTAGAGCTAATTTTTTCTTTTATGTGCCATTTTTATATCCGTAGTTGTCATTACACCAGCGCTATGGTGATTAAATGCTGAAATTTTAAGCACAGTCTCTTTGTTTAATGGATTTTAATTTTTTCCTTGTTAGTAAGAAGCACTGTTCTGTGAAGAGATTGTATACTGTATTATTAATTTAACATACTAGCACACCAACTTTTTGGTAGAGAATGTGCAAAACTGAAAACCAGAAAGATTTCATTTTTAAAAATACAGTAGTTTTGAGTTATTCCTACAGATATAATATGAAATAGCATGGTCACTCTTCAGTAACAATACCAGTCTCTTTTTTTGGCAGTGACTTTACTAATTCACTCCCTGCATTGGTAACCAAAAGTTAAAAACACATGGAAATAATTGTGAAACTTCAGATTTAGAAATAGTTCAGAGATTTGATGTGCTCCTTGTGATCATCTTCACAGGTAAATACTGGATGTTTTTCATTTAGGATCATATAAAGAGAAAAGAGGGTTTTTGCAAGTTTCTGACAAAAAGGCCTAGTTGAACAATTTTTTCAGTAACACTTTTATGTAAACATGTAACCTTCATCTGGGAATAAACCCAGAATTAAAAATTGGAGAAAATAGGATTGTGAAGGTGTACATTATATACCAGTTTTGTAATTTAATGAGAATTTAAAATGTATTCCTAAAATACGATTTTTCATAGCTTAAAATTGCCATATTACCTGATTGCTTAATATGGACCCTTCTTTGGAGGACTAATGAAAAGATTTTCTATTTGCTTGTTGTAGGAATTAGAGAAATATTAATTCCGGATCAGTAGGTACCATCTTAGTGGCAGGCAACTGTAAGGTAACTCAAATGATGTAATTTTGTTGTATCCATTAAGATAGATTGTGTTGTAGAAAGGTTTGTTCTTTAAAGAAAGGGGATGTTAAGCATAACTTGCAGTGCTAGGTTAAATAATACAGAAAATGAGTACATCATCAGTTTAGAATTGTATGGCCTGCTGAATAATGTACTTCTAAAAAAGTGAAATATGATAGCAAATAGTTGAGCAGTTTGGGGTGTGGGGAGGGAAACAAGAAGTTTCATATGCTCTGTTATTTCTGAAAGGATTTTTTAAACAAGAAGTTAAAATTAACTTTCCCATGCAGGTGTGCTGTTTTCTGGCTCCTCTAAGAAGATAATTTGTAATTTTACAGTTTTGAGCTACTTGAGGTACATTGTAGCACCCAAATTTTTTTCATATCTCTAAATTAGTTAGAGATAGTATCTACAGAGAAATTGTTAGTTTTTTAAATTTTACAGCACTCTTAAGACAATGTAACACCAGAATTACATTCAATTTAATAAATTTTACTAGATAAGAATGTGTCTGAACTAACTTGTGTTGAGATTAATAAAATACCTGTTTATGTCAATGCAAGCACTACCAGCTTTGCTTTTGATCACAATCATGACTGATTACAAGAGGCTTTAAAGCATGAAGTTTTGTCTGAGGAATCTTTCAGAAAATTCTGTAGACCCTTTTAAATTGATTTCTGTATAAATGTAATTGTAACCATAAAAGAAAACCACCCCATGGCCACTTCTTACAAAATATCATTGAAGCTGATTTGAGATGATGTTTACTTGAGGATGATTGCCTCCTATATAGGAACAAAAATTAAAGGGCAACTGTCTGGGCCGTCTGGTGTGAATTTCCTTTCTGATTAGTACTTCTGATCAACCTCTAATGGAAATAAGAATAAGAACTGATGAAGACAAATATGCTGGTTTTCCCTGCAGCCTTGGGAAACCTTCCAGCATTCATCCTGGACAGGAATATTTCAGATGTCTGATGTAGTTGATAGTATGTGTGCTTTTTGTGTGGCTGTCCTGATTAAGCTAATTCCTGAGAGAAACAATAGCAATGAATCACTTACCAAATCCTGTCATGATTTTTGTTAATCGGTTATGTCACTGTGGCTTTGATCTCCCCATGTGTTGTGATAAAGAAGTTAAAGAACTACAAAGCTTTTGCTAATGTAAAGGTTATTGTATAATCAAGAATGTATTCCGTGTAATTGTGTTTTCATAAGAATTTCTCTGATATAGACTAGAATGAAACTATTCTAGTATGAGTGTTATATCAGGAATATTAAATGAGCTCTACATCCTCAGTCCCTTGTATTAACCCTTGAGACTTTTCTCCCCAGGTTTGCATTCATCGTGTTAGATCGTGCAGCAGCATTCGCTTTATAAAATCAAAATATGTGTGCGTGTTTGACAAATCTGCCCTCAAGTTTAGTCATCAACAGCGATTATTCAGAACATCTGCTGGTAATCTTTTTCATAATAAAATAATTTCTTTTATTTTGCTGTTTTATGAGTGTTATGTTAGAGGTTTGCATATGGCTGGTGTGTAGACTATTTCTGATGCATTCAGATTTTTCTGTCTGGTAGCTTGTATTTAATATTAAACATGCTGTATTTTCTTATTCTCTGTTTCAAGTTTCATGTGGCCAAATTGTCCAGTTTAAGCTTTCTGACATTGGTGAAGGAATTACAGAGGTGACTGTAAAAGAATGGTAAGCTCTGCTTCCCTGGAAATACACTAAGAAATCAGCAGGAAGTTTAGCAGCTGTATGAGCAATGAGTTATCTGAGAATATGTTCTGGTTACTAGTCAAACTTTTCAGGCTGCATTTTGCACATTTTAAAACCTTGTACATACTGAGCTTTACATTTTATTTGTTTTCAATCTGTTATATTTGTGAGTGGAAAAAGTGGAAGGAATGGGATGCACCTGTATATAGGCTTTTCCTTCAGTGATTAATGTTTTTTGAGTTCAGGAGGCCTGTCTTTTGTTATGTTTACTTAGACTGAGCTTTAGAAACAAATTGCTAGTCTAGAGAACCCACATAATTTTATCCTATATCCCTTCTCTATTGCTTTTAGTAAAAGATTTGAACTTCTAAGTTGTTTGTAAAAAGCCAGTTATGAATGGATTAAACAAAATCAAAGTGTACAGTGAAGGATGGCAGTGTTGAAAGGTCTTGTTTGTACAAGACCTTTCACACACGCACTGTACTGTGTCTTTGTACAAATACCTCCCTTTGCATGGAAGACAGTGTTCTCTACTATCCATTTCTTTCTGAAACTGTATATTGACAAGTTGAAACTTAGAATTTCCTTGCATTCAGGTTAAGCTGGGCTCATTCTTATTTTTAGATGCTTTATAATCTGACAGGAAAACTCTACTTTACTTAAGTAAATGTAATATGTGTGTAATGATATTCATAATAATTTTGTTATTTCACCTAACAAAGAGTTCTGCAGCAGTCAGGCAGAATGCATGTAGCAAACACATCCAGTACGTAGAATTTGTCTTCTCATCTGGAATGCACTTGCATGTTGTGGGATGTATATTACTGAACTTACCAAAGGAGTACACAGAACAGGTTTTTACACTGACTGTGTTTCCCAGTAGCCTGTGTCTTTCCTCCCAGGTACATAAAAGAAGGTGACAGTGTGTCTCAGTTTGACAGCATCTGTGAGGTACAGAGTGATAAAGCCTCTGTTACTATCACCAGTCGTTATGATGGTGTCATCAGAAAACTCCATTACAGCATAGATGATATTGCTTTTGTTGGAAAGCCTCTAGTGGACATTGAAATTGATGCTTCAAAAGGTATTGTAAACCATTTTCCTTCTCGTGCATATTTTATGTTTGTTGTCATAAAACAGTCAGTGACAGAGAAGCTTACTTCTTCCTCCTGAAAATCTTCAAAGATTTTTTTCCTTTATAAAGTCAAGAAATTTGAGCAGTTTAAAAATTTATTAGAGTTTAAAATTTCCCAGACATTTTCTGTTGAGTATTTAGCTTAAGCAGCAGCCTTTAGCAAGCTGTGTTCCCATCCACATTAGCTCAAAGTAAATTGTTAAAACTTCAGCTGTCACAGAATGGTTGAGGTTGGAATTTAACAAACACTTATAATGTAGTAAAATTAATTATTTTCTTTTTGTTTGCAGGTGTTTCCCCAGAAGAAGATGTTGTTGAAACACCTCCTATGTCTCATGAAGAGCACACTCACCAAGAGATAAAAGGTCACAAAACATTAGCAACCCCTGCAGTTCGTCGCCTGGCCATGGAGAACAATGTAGGTTTGCTGAATAAAGTCCTGCTGCATTTTATCCAGCTCTCTATATGGAAGTTTGACTGACTAGAACACTGATCTATAAGAAGCACTTGTTTTCAAATACATTTTAAATGTGTGAAAACTGTTGTAGAAATGAAGAGGATTGTGCTTTCTGATGGTTACGGTGGATAGAAAAAAATTACTGGGCTTAAAACACAGCTAGGAGGCTTTAGGCTGAAGGCTGAGAAAACCTTACTAGTATAAAAATAAGAAACTGTCAGAGGAGATTCCTGAGAATCTAAACAGAGAAAGTAGGAAGGAAAAATTTAAAAACCACCTTGTTTTGCTTTTTGAATTTGTATTAGAGCAGAGGATAGGATATACTAGGTGATGTTTTACATGCCTTTCTAATGCCTTTTTTTCCCTATGAATATTCTGTTGGTTTTTAAAGCTCATGATGCATTTTTAGGAGAGAATTAAGTGACAAATAGCTTTTCTCATTTAATATTTCACTATTGATCCTGTGAGGTAATTAGGAGGTTAATTGTATTCATAGTTCTTCCTTGAAGTATGCAGTCAAATAGCTAATGGGACTTTTGGATTATTTGAACAGTGTTGGATACCTAATAAATTATAGAACGGAGAAGAAAACAGCAAATATGTTGGATCAGAAATGGAAATAATTTTTAACATAATATATTTTTATGTTGCTGTAAAACTAAATTGTCACAGCTTGTTATGTACTTTTCAGATTAAACTGAGTGAAATTGTTGGAACAGGGAAGGATAACAGAATCCTTAAAGAAGATATACTCAACTACTTGGCCAAACAAACAGGAGCTATTTTGCCTCCATCACCAAAGGCCGAAATTGTCCCACCTCTGCGGAAAACAGAGGCTGTCCCAGCTGCTCCAAAGGACAAAACACACAAAATCCCTGTGCCTCTTTCCAGACCCATTGCATTTTCAGGAAAAGATAAAACTGAACCTGTAACAGGTAAATCATGAAATATGAAGTCTTGAGACTATGGTCACAGTAGACTACCAGTAACTGCTGCTCTGTGAGTAGCTGATTCCTTTTGATGGCAGTGTGTTTCATGTTATTATTATGCAAGTGAGCATTTAGGAAAACATTGTCTGTGAAAGGCATGTCTGCTGAAATAGTTTTATGAAATATTTGTTCGTGTTTTGGTTGGATGGAGTTGGGCTGCAAATTGCACTTGCTGATTTTTCAAGTGTATGTTGAAACAGGTAGGAATTCTAAACATGGATTTGTCACAGTAGGAATCATTATGCAATTAGTGGTGAAGTGCACTGAATTTAAGAGTTTATCAATGCTTAGTAATAGCACACTTCGCTATTGTGTGAGTAACATTCACACTTGTTCTGGAAAACAGTGCCATAAAAGGCACTAAGGTAACAAAAAATCACATTAAAAGGGGAAGCTTAAAGTTTTTTTCTTGCCTTTCAAGCAGTGTTTTTTTGGATAGGCTGGAAAGCATAATGCAGATTATCATATTATGATTTCAAATTCATACATACATAGCAGAGAGATGCAGTAATATATCTAAAGTATTACAGTCATCAAAATTGTAGTCTATGAACTGAGTAACTCCATAAGTGCTCTTTACCCTCTTCTTTTTTGGTTATGGTTTTGCTTGGGTTTGGTTTTTGTAAGTTGTGTAATTTGGTTAATGGAAACTGATAAAATTTCACCATAACTTCACAGAAGCTCAATTTGTTGGTTAAGAAGACAATGAATATTTTCCAGGTTTTCAGAAGGCCATGGTAAAGACTATGAGTGCAGCCCTGAAGATCCCCCACTTTGGTTATTCTGATGAGATTGATTTGACTGAACTTGTTCAGCTGCGAGAAGAACTGAAACCTTTAGCTGAAATCCGTGGAGTTAAGCTTTCCTTCATGCCTTTCTTCATAAAGGTGAGGCATGCAGCAGAGCTCTGTGCAGAGTACTTTCACAGGTTTTGCCAAAATCTCTTCAGTGATTGTTTTAAGTTTGGAGCCCCTCTCTGTCATCTGAGTTATGGCAGATCATAAGAAAACTTTTAACAATGTTTTTGTTTATTGAGCCACTTATCAATTTACAGTTGGAGTTGCACCTAGAGTTATCTAATATCACTGAAATTTTTTTGTAATATTAGTGGGAAAGGATAGAGTGCCTTCAGCATCATTAATATGGAGGTAAGCATCATCAGGTATTTGAATTGCATAAAAGAAGTTTTTGAAATTGTCAATATTTTTTGAACTCCTTTAAGATGAACCTCATATGAAATTCGTCGTTGTTGTTGATGTTATTATAATCTTTGTATTGCTCATAAATTCCTTAGGTCAGTGACTGTAGTCCCTTCTGTTGTTCAGAAGGGTAGGCAGTTGCACTCGTGCAGTGAATATACAGCTTAGCCTGAAACTTCTGGTAATGCTGTTGCACTCAGAGTGCTTCCTAAACACTCATTCCATATTGTTACTAGTTTAAATTTTCTCCTATCATTACTTCTTTTCTATGGAGCTCTCTGCTTATAAAGTATAAAAATCTATTTTGTTTTCTTTTGTTATATTTAACAGGCAGCCTCTCTGGGATTGCTGCAGTATCCCATTCTTAATGCATCTTTGGATGAGAACTGTCAAAATGTCACATATAAGGTTTGTAAACTAAGGATAAACTTTGGAGCAGAAAGTGTAATGTCTAACAGGGGCTTATCAGAATGTCTGAGCTAATTGTAACAATGAAAATGAATGGTGTTGTGCAGCAAAATAATTTGTGTATTCAGATTCTGAGAACTAGATTTGATTTATTGTTGTTCTAATTTCAGTAGTTTGTTAGATAAGAGTCACTTTGTTATTCAGACTTGCCTCAAAAATGCATATTAATATATTAATTTCCTATTTTTCACCTCAGTATGGACCAAGCTTTTAAAATAAGAAATTTTCAGATCTAATACAACAATTTTTAAGTAATTGCATGGTGGTTCAACTGTTCTAACACTCAACCCTTGTATATTAAAGTGCAGTCTTGATAAAAGTTAAGTAGTTTTTATACAAGCTGCTGGATTGATACTTACTGTGGGAAGCAAGTATCTGTTTTCCTACCTGATGTGTATTTGCTCCTTGCAGTACAAACTTTTTTTGTGGTGTTTTATAAGTATCTCTCAGAATCCTTATATTCCTTCCAAAAGATGAAAAGCAAATGATCTCAGTGAGTAAGCTAAGGTCATCTATAATGGAAATGGAACATGGAGTCTCCCTTTGTTGCAAAGAAACTGAACAGCTCATGATTGAAAAGTGTGTGGTGTTTTTAGATGACTAGGCACACAACACATATCTTTTTTTTTTTAATTTTAGTGTTCTCTTAAATCTGCCATTTATGTGTTGTTTCACATATGACCATCCTAAAGTGCAGTGTTTTCAGTGTGAAGTTGATTCTAGGACTTTGTATTCTCTGAAGGTGAAATTTTCAACATCAATCTACAGTTTGCAGATGTGAGGGTAATTTCAAAAAAATTACATCCTTTTCTCCCCTCAAAGTTGTATACAGGAGTTGCTTACTAAATACAGCACTTTCTAGGTCAAAAAGATAAATAAGGGAAATATGATTGAAGTGGCTTTTTATAAAAAATACATTTTATGTTGACAGCTTATATTAATGTCTGGTTAATGGCACTTGTTACAGGCTTCACACAACATTGGAGTTGCAATGGACACAGAGCAAGGTTTAATTGTCCCAAACGTGAAAAATGTTCAAGTCTGCAGTGTGTTTGACATTGCTGTGGAATTAAATCGCCTCCAGTCCTTGGGCTCCGCAGGCCAGCTGGGAACAAGTGACCTCACTGGGGGAACATTCACCCTTTCAAATATTGGCACAGTAAGTAAAGAGAAAATGGGAGCTGCTTCTGAAATGCAAGCTTTATTTAAGTTCAATATGCAAAGAACAAAATCCGTAGCAATTAATTCAAGAGGCAATTTGCTTAAAAGAAATTGTTCAATAATATCCTCATCTTTTTCTTTTCTAGATTGGTGGTACTTATGCCAAACCAGTGATACTACCTCCTGAAGTAGCTATTGGAGCACTTGGAAAGATACAGGTATGTTAGCTGCATCTCAGTGATGAGTGTTAGCTACAGTCATCTGTAATGCAGATGGAGCACAGAGCCTGCCTTTGTTGCAGAAAAGATGCATAGCTCATGACTGAAAAGTTTGCGGTGTTTTTAGATGACTATGCACACACCACCAAATCTTTAATTAGAAGTATCTTACACCAAAGGTTCATACTTGTTTTCCTGAATCCTGTTATATGTTTAGCCTTCTGGTTACTAAGAAACAATAGAAATACAGTTTTACAAGTTTTGCAACATAGTAATAGCAATTTTGCTATCAGAAGGGTGAAAACCTGAGAAGTATTCTGAAATTGAAGTTTAATTTCATGAGCCAGGTAGCTGAATACATACAGAATTTTGAATGTGAAGGCAGTTTTATATTTTTTGAATTGCAGGCTTTAATTCTTTAATATAGACATTTGAGCTCAATGCTGGAAATGAAATTAGTATTAACTGAAATCACTTCAGTGTTCTTCCTCTGAGCAATTTTTTAGAGATGCTTTAAGGAAACTGCCTCTTTGAGAACTAACTGTAATAAACTATACAGGAAGAAACTTTGGAGTCAGGAAAGGCTTTTACTACTTCAGTATTTCCATGATGGTGGAAGCAAGCTATGACTATTTATTATGCAGGCTTGCAATATATTCTAATCCACAGCACAAATAGTAATGGAAGGGTCTTGGTTCTTAGCATGGTGCTATTGCTGTCTGTCTACTTCAGCAAAATGTTTTAACTTACATCAACAAATTAGCAAGAACAAAAAAATACAGATTTACTGATGAAAGGATTTACTTTAATAATTCTGGTTTTATCCTTCCTCTGGTTTTTAGGTTCTTCCTCGGTTTAATGGCAAAGGTGAAGTATTTAAAGCACAAATAATGAATGTGAGTTGGTCAGCTGATCATCGCATCATTGATGGAGCTACAATGGCCCGGTTTTCTAACTTGTGGAAATCTTACTTGGAGAACCCTGCTTCGATGCTACTGGACCTTAAATGAAGGAAACCATGGCTAGAATATGCCTTTAAACTCTGTGGATTAGACTGAATAGTTAGAAAAGCTGCCTCTGCTAACATGTGCCCTTTGCTACGTGCATTATATAATAATGTTATGTGGTGGAAAGTTCTCAACAGCTGAGACCAGTCTCAATTAGTTGTTACTTCTTTCATTTAGTATTGCTGTAATTTTGTCTACAGCAGACTGTCAAACTGAATGGGTCACAGTTTCTAAATATGGTGGTGGAATGTCTTTATTTTGCCTTTTATAATAAGAATGATTGTCAGGCTGGTGTGAGTGTGTGCCACTGCTCTTTACCTGCAGTATTTATAATCTGAAGGGAAATTTTGGAGGGGAATACTCATAGTTCTTCCATTTTGGACACGTAAATTTATTTTAACAAATAATATCTGAATTCCTTAAAGGGATTATGCAAAAATCATAATAAAATAAAATGCCTTTAATGCTTTTCCTGTAAGATGTCCAGAGAGCTTTTTGTTGTTTAACTGAGTAAATCTCTTAAGTCTTTTGCTAGTCCACTTTTTCTGGCAATTACTTGCACAGGTACTCTTTATCAAACTATAAATGAAGAGGCCATATTTATTCAAATGCTTATTGACAACACTGATTGATAACTATCAAGGCCTTAATACTCTCTAAAATATCCTGTATTTTTAAAGGCTGAAAGTAGATTCTGCCTTTACTATTTTCCAGTTATTTTTGATTCTTATAGAAAGCATCTGTCTGTTAAAACCAAATGAGAAAGAAAGAGAAAACAAAATGAAAAAAGAAGGATCTTGTTTTATTATTCTGTCATTGGGTAAGCCTGACAGTAAGCTGATCATGATCTAAAAGCTTGCATTCTCTTATTGAAATTCAGATAGTAGAATCTGATAGGTGAATCAGATTCAACAAAGAATGGATATTAAAAATCCTGTGAGATAAGGACTTCTTAAACTCAGAGGCACATAATGGATAGGTTCAAGTTAATGCCTTTAGAACAGAAAACTTATGTGGCTTTAAGGTAAACTAAACAAATCATGAGGATTGCACTGCTGATTTAATAGGAGATATGAAGAAAACTGTTGGATATAAATACCTTCTAAACACATAAGTTTCACAAAGACATGAGAAAAGACAGCTACATAGCCTTAAAAATGAATTGTAATGCACAAAATGGACATTTTCTCCTTTTTTTAGATATATCAAAAACAGGAGCATTCTTCAAAATTGTAGACAAAAGTTGTCTATTGCATTTAGCTATGAAGATGTGAGACAGGCTACCAGAGGTAGAATCCCTGCTATCCATGATGCTGAGACTGAATAAGAGGAAAGCTGGTAACGTACGAAGGGGAGTGTGGCGCATCCATGTAAGGTGCTATTAATATTTCTATTGTGGTATAAGGGACTTTTATATAAAGGTCATTTATTACAAAGTTTGACTAATATATCATGCTTATCACCTATTTCATTTTTATCAGATTTATTTATTCCTAATAAAAAATATAAAGCCACAAAGTATTGTTTTTATTTTATTTTTATTTATGCAGGCAATCCTGTATGGGTGACTCAAAATCTTTCTTCTTGCCTTAAAGAACATACTGTACTCAAGGCTACCAAAAGACAGCCTAATGTCTACTTTCCTAGAAATGTATTGTTGTGGTAAGGGCTCAGTCTAAAGGCTTAGGATATTTTTTAATCTGATGACAATTGAGAAAATAAATTGAGGAAATAGAAATGTATGAAAGAAAGCAATTAAATTACTTTGAAATGCTTAAGTCAGAACTTCTCCATACAGAAAGAGAAGATAGAAAACTAAAGTACTTAGTATCTTTTAAAGTAGGTGTTAGTGTTCATGTGCTTAGTTGTTTGTGGACTAGAGAGGGCTGGGGTTTTTTTTATTATAAAATTCTGTGTGGTGGTGTTATAACCAAATGATTGATACTTTTAAGATTTCATCTTCACGTTTTATTCTCCAGTTCAATTGGTTAGCCCTATCCAGTTTTATGGCTTCTGTCTCAAATAGTGACCTTAGTGATTATTGTTGTCTCTCTCTTCCCATTTGATTGAAGAAAAAGATTCTGACAGATTTGTTCTCCTTTTATCTTCTCCAAGGACTATTTGAAGAAATAGAATGTTAAATATGTTTCATGATTGGAACCATGAAAAGGGGTGAGTAAAAACCCCTCTGCACATCTTTTCTCTCTGGACTTTGATAATTTTCAGTAAAATTCTTCAGCACGGACAAAAGTAATGAGTAAAATACTTAGTGATATAAAACCTTTTCTAGTTGCTGTTTAATAACACTTTGAAGCTCAGTTACCTTGCAGAGACACATTACTAAAGAAAGCAGTCATTCTTAATTCAATACTGGCCTGTTATATTACTAATTGTCATTTTAATTGTAAAACAAACATTGAGTAGCGTAACAAGCATTCCTTTGTTCTCCTCGTTTACAATTTCTGTTAATGGGAGTCCAGTTTTGGGGAGCCCAGTCACACTCAGCAAACTGGGAAGATTTAACAGTGGTAAATGCTTGGGGGGATTGCAAAAGTGCCTCATGTGATGCCTTCTATTCTCAGCATAGGTTAAAATTAGAACTAGACTGACATTGCACTGGAGTCTGAGTGAGAGTTTTAAATGGCTTTGGTAATGCAGACAAGATTCATAATTTATCTCCGCTCTTCTCCAGAAAGCAATGAGTCACAGGAAGTCCTTGAAAACACCAAATAATTGAGGTAAGTTATTGTTAAACTCTTTCTGATCCTTGGAGGTGAAGTTGTTGGAAGATTTGATTACTTGGGAGTGAATTTGCAGTTGTTGTACAGCCATGCTTGGGAATTCACTTCTGAATTGTTTGCTGTGATGGCAAGGTTATTATGATTTTTATTTTATTGATGAATAAGATCAAGAACAAGACTTTTTTGATGGATTATATAACTGTAGTGAAATCATCCTGAAAATAGTCATAAACATAGATCATTTGATATTTCATGATTCTAAGACAGTGCTTGTTGAATAATACACAAAAGAGTTGTCTAGAGTAAGCTTTACTAGAAGTATTGGCTTGACTGTATAGTATGACACTGGGTTTGGTAGTACAACTATTAACAAATGTCTCTTTTCTGCACAATTTGTATAAAAAGATTTCTAGTTTTTTGCCTAAAAGGGATTGTAGTTAAAAAAATGTCTCTAAACAACAAGAAATGATAGATTAGTTAATCACTTGATCTCAAAAGAAATTTAATCTTGAAGAAAATCAGGCAATTTGAGTTGTAAGCACTGATGGGAGCAAAAAACACCACGCATACATAGCATTACTTTTGCGTATTGGGATGGGGATTAGTAAAGGTAGTTACTCTGATGACCACTGAAAGAGAAGCTAATCCTTCAAACTACTAAATGTGGTCACATTTGTGTGGGGGAGGGAAAAATATACAGTCCTCTCTTTACAGGAAAAAATCCAATCCCTCTCTAGGAACCCAAAGGCCAGACTGCACTGTGCCATGCTGGAGTTGCCATTTGTCACTTGTCAGATCCTGCCATTTTTCCTTAAGAAAGAGAGAACACATAAGAATCATAAATATTGATGTATTAGACCAGATTCTTCTTTATTCCAGCTTTATAATTCGATTTTGTGCTGTCTTTCCAACAGGAGGCAATCCTGACATTTTACATTTTATTTGCCTATGCTTTTAACTTGATTTCAGTATAAACAGACTTTACAAATAAGTATGTTAGCAAAAGACACAGTAAACATAAAATAGGAGGATTGACAGTTTGAACACAAAAATGTTCACTAAGCAATTGTAGCTTATCCAGGTCACACTAAATTATAACAGAAAAAATATGAAATAAAAGATTGATTATAAAAGACAGACCTGCAGCAATTATTGTAGGGAAATATATGTGTGAAAAGACATGAAATTCCTCTGTTATTGTTAACTGCCTGGTTGTTTGGAAGGAAGTTATCCTTACTTTTTTTAGTTAGGATATTTTTCTTACTTGCTGCTACAAATACCAATAAAAAGAAAGGGAGCATTCAGATCATCAGTGTTTAGAGTACACTGCTGCTGGTATGAAGTTTAGCCCTGCAAGATTATCTGAATATCAGTGTCTTGGCTCCAGTAACGGCAATAAGAATGATTTTTAGAGGGATGCACTGATTAGGATGAGTAAGTGACCTATTTTGCTGCTCTTCAGGACAATATATATTCATTATCTCACTAAAGGATAGTTAACTTCAAAATTTTAGACTGAATTTAAATGTGAATTCTGACACTAAGTATGGATACACAAATATTCAAAGAGAAATCAGAAGGATTTAAATGCATTTTCCCAAAGGTAATGTATTACTAACTATAACATACATTGTAATGAGCTAAGCTATGAAGAAAAGTAATGCACCTAAAGTATACTAATTAATTTCCAGGAATACTTCAGTATTTTTAAAGTGAAAACTCCTTTAGTGACAAGTATTTATATCAGGTAGGTGCCAGAATGCAGAACTGAATTGCCTTAGATTGCTTTTGCGAGCTTTCTGGGATTTCTGGGATTTCTGGGAATGAATGCTTAAGTCTGCATTTAATAGTTATGGTCAATGCTTAGCCTTCCATTGGAAGGAACTGAGAGAAGCAGTTGTTCACTGAATAAGAATGCAGAAACTGCAAAAATTCCATTTCTTATTATCATAAAATTTAACTAGGTGCAATTATCTATTTTTATAAAGAGAAAGCAGTTGATAAAATCCTGTCAGTTCTTTACATTAACTGATTCGATAACATAATGGAGTGAGTATTGCAGTATTTTAGTTTTCACATCACTGTCCCCATCTGGTAACCCATACCTGAAGTGGTGCATTGAGCCTGAAATTCAGTCAGATGCCTGCAAGCAAATCGGAACATGTAAAGGATCATGGCTGAAACTGCAGTTTGCTTGGGAACATTCACTGCTGTGAAGACACTCTGGGAAGTGAGAATACACAAAATAAATGAAGAATTACAGAAAGAAAAGGAATTCAGGCAGAGGTCTGCAGGAAGGTAGGTAAATTGTAGCTCTTTAAGTATGTGAAAAGCTAGACCATATGTTACATTTCAGAAGACTGTAATTGATTTCTTCAAACTCATGCAGGCTCTCATTCTTTAGTTGTTACTCCAGCAGGATTCCCAGTGATAAGAATTTATCTCGTGTCTGTGATAAAAATATTATTATATAGGCTAAATCCTCTGAACTGAGATACTAAAATCTTCTGCTCTGTAAATATTCTAATCAATGAAGATTTGTTATGCTTTCTTCTCCACCGAGGTATTAACATAGTTGCTTGGTCTTCTGTCTGGCCATCAATTGTATGAAATTTTTAAAAATTCAGGATTCTATTTTTGGTACTCCCGATTTATCAAATGTGTTTGAAATGGAACAGCAAAGGCAAAAGTTACTCATGGAGAGTACAAGCAGAAAGAAAGAAAATTACCTTGTCATAATTCTCATTTAGGTCCCCCTTGAAAATCACCTATAAGAAGCTGATTGACCTCTTTTCTCGCGCTTATATGTGGTGGAATGGAAGGCTTTCATTTTAGGAGACTGCTTCAAAATGTGCTTTGGAACTAATTCCACATGGCATTATATTGTGTGGCCCTGCTGTAACATGTTGAAAGTGAATTATGTCCTTCTTCTGAATGTAAATTTGAAAAACTGTAAAATAGAATTCCTAAAAATTACCTCAGCTGAACATTAAGGGCTTGTCTTCTCTACCTAGAAGTATAATATATTAATATAGTATGTAATAGATAGTATATAGTTATAGTATAACTATAGTCTTATATACTATACTAGTATATATACTAGTATCATATACTATACTAGTATATGATAGTATATTAACATCTAGATATAATTAATGTTATTTGACAATAAGGCAATTGTCTCTTTTTCCAGAAAATAGATAGGATAGTAATTATGGGCTGTATTCATTATGGCACCACTAGCAGATCTTCTTTCCCTTGTAGGCTACTGCTTGTCTGGGAGGAGAGAGCTGCTTTAGCAAAGCTCAAAGAAAAAGTTATTAATGAAGGTGGAAGAGCAATTTTAAGGATAGAGGAAGAAGAATGGAAGGTAGTGTTGATAGGAATAAATGCTGCTTGTGTTGAATGACTGATGCATTAGAAAACTGCTATTTACAACTTTACACTTACAGTGGTACTATTTTTGTTCTATTAACTACTCATTCTGCTTTGCTAACAGTGAATTGGGATACACTGTTGTGAGTGTAAAAGCAAGCTGGGTGTTTTTTAGTCCTGAAAATTAAGCATTACTCTGTAAAAAACAAAATGCAAAAGACTTTTCTGCATAAGAAATTATTTACACTGCAAAGGACAATTTTCATTATGTAAATTCTCATTTAACATTCACACACCAGAACTACTGAAATGCATCAAGGTGAAAACCCTCTGTGTTTGAGTGCATGAAGGTATTTATTATTGTTTGCTTTCTAAGGGTGAAAATGAGCCAGTAGATTCCCAGAATGCTATTATTGTTGTTTCTCAAGCACAGGGGCAATCTGCTGTTAATGCTGGCAGAGTGAAGGCCAGCAGTGCTCTGAGCCTTGCAGAAATGCACAGACCAGCTCCTAGAAAGTGATGAATATCAGTTCATATTGAGGCCAGTGAGAACATGACAACCAGACCCAACCATACTTCAGTGGTCTGCCGGCCAGTGGTCCTTGTTCAGAACTCTTTGCATATAGACATTGTAGTTTTGTTATCCCTCAGTTCTGCTCTCAACTGCTCACTGGTTTTTTTTTGACTGCATAGGAGATAGAATTTAGATCTTTATTTATGTGAAAAAATCTATTTAGAGCAGTTTCATCTTCAGTTGTACTGATTTTTTTGAAAAATTAAAAGGAAAGGCAGACAGACAAGCCTGAAACTTGTAAATGACAGTAGTGCAGGTATCTAAATCCTGGGAGCCAGAAGTAGGCCGGTTAAATCTGTGATCGGAGTGACAACCTGCATTAGTGTTCACTTCAGGATCATGAAATCATAGAATATGCTGAGTTCATTGAGTTGAACTCCTGGCTTTGCACAGCAGCATCTCCAAGAGTGACACCATGTGCCTCAGAGTGTTGCCCAAACATTTATTGAGTTTTGTCAGGCTGTGCTGTGACCACTGCCCTGGGGAGCCTGTTCCAGTGCCCCAACTCCCCCTGGGGGAAGAACCTTTTCCTAATATATTGGTGTGTGTATGTAAATGTAAACCTTTTCCTAATATGTATTATATTAAAATCATATCAGTTATGCTTGCTATTTCTAGAATTTTGTAACCTGCATGTTACAATATAGCTTGAAAAAAAAGACTCTTTCAAATAAAACTTCTGCCTCAGCCTGTATTCTAAGCAGAATTTCTTCTGGTTTGTACTTCTGTTGTAGACATTACCTTCATGCTTATTGAAACTAATCCATCTCCAGGAATGGCAGCTTCACAGAACTAGTTTGCAAAAAATTCCTCAGTTTATTGGAAGATTTCACAGCCTCGTTGTTCTGGATCTATCCCGGAACTCAATTGAAAGTGTACCTAAAGAAATTGGTGAGCTGTGCTTTCTTTAAGCTGCTTTTCTAAGAAAATTGGTCTCACACAAATATACCATTTTTGTGTCCTTTGCCTGTCTAATAATCCCATTGGGTAGTAAGAAAACAATTATTTAAATCTGACAGTGAGATACAGATCTCCAAACTGTAGATTACCTATAAACTAAAACGGAGCTGATGGAAGAGACATAATCTCTATGAAAGATCCCCATGACAAAAAAAGGACCTGTTTGCACAGGAAAGATTGGACATCAGAATGCAGCTAGCAAAGTGATACTGAAAAACAGGCTTCATGTTCTGAGTACACAGCATGAGTAGCCCTGTCATAATTTTTTGGTTTTGGGCTTTTCCTTGAAGCACTCAACTGGAGTGCACTTCTTTACTAAAGAGTCCTAAAGTGCTATTATTTGCTGTTCAGTGATTTCTTTGTGTTTTGTTTTGTGAAAACACAGAGCATTTATATAACAGTAAAAGGATAAGACAAAACAAGTAATATTGTGCCTTAAATAGAATAAACAGGAACATTTCTCATTTGTGCTCTCTGCAGGCCAGCTAACCAGCCTCCAAGAGCTGCTTCTCAGTTACAACAGAATAAAATCAGTGCCTAAGGAAATAAGTAATTGCATCAGTCTGGAAAGATTGGAACTGGCTGTCAACAGAAGTATCTGTGATCTTCCTCCTCAGGTTTTGACAGACTGTTTAGTTTTGTTTAATGCATATTTTGAATTTATCCAAAGCCAATTATCATTACGCATTGCATTTCTGTTTTCACATTTGCTGTGATGCTGTGATTTCATAGTACTCCACAGAAACACTGATCTGAACAACCTTTCTATGACTGGTCAAACTAAAGCTACATGAGAAGCACACACATACACCTGAGTAGCTGATGGAACCAGTCTTTATTTTGGCCAGATAAATGATTTGGCAGTGACACACTCCATATGAATTTGTTTAGGCTGTATAACGTCACTGATTTACCCCACTAAGAATCTGATGCCTTAGCACAGTGAAGTTCCCTTTTATGATTAAGAGTACAAATTCATACCACATGCCAGGGCACAGCTGTAAGCATCTACCATAACAGCTAGATTTGTGTGATTTATACAACTGCCTGTGGAGAGGTGAAGAACTGATGCTCTCAAATGTTGAAAACAATTATGAAAGAATGAAAACAACTATTATGAACAACAATTATGAAAGAATGAAAACTTACCTACTGTTGAACTTTAATTGGAACTGACCAAAGTGTGAGAGACCTGCATCTGTAACTATAATTCTCTTAGATAGAGATAACAAGTATCTAACAATATTTACTTGTTTTAATTTATTTAAAAAAACAGTCATGGCAATAGTTGACAGCAATCAGTGCCTTGCAAAATTGAGTGAGTCCAGACAGCAATAGCCAACATAGAATCTTCAAATGGAAATATACACTATTAGCCAAAATCCAAAATTTACAAAATCTGTGTGGATACAGGTTGCAGAGTGTAACGTAGAAAATCCATAGTTCTGTCCTGCAGAGACTGCGGCTATGTGAACTCTGGGAAGGTTTGGTTTGTACACTTGAGTGGCATTCAGTGTTTAGACAGTTGCACCAGATCTGCTATAAAACATCTTTGTATCACTTGAACATTGCAAAAGCACCTGAAGGCATGATTCACCAAAGGACCTGGGTGCTGTGATACTATGCTGGATTTTTAGAATGTCTTAGGGTAGTAGACTTCACAGCATGGAAGGTGTTATGGTTCACTCTAAAATATACAGTCCATGCAATTTGATACATTAAAATCTAAATAATTGACTAACTAAAAGTGGCATATTGCATGGAGCATGAAATACTAAGGACACTGCTGTCTTTAAAATTATTTTTCTTGAGGCTTTGGGCATATCTGCATTGTGGTTAGCAGTTAGGGCACTTACTGCTGGGTGGGAGGTAAAGTTCTGCTGACTTAGTTCCCAACCTATCTACCTTCCAGGCAAAACTGTTATTGTTAAGTACTATCAGCTATTGGAACTCAACACCATTCTGTGTTTACTGGCTCCAAAATGTGTTGTAATGTTTCTTATTATTAGATTACTGCTGTAACAGCTACACAAAGTTACATTAAATCTCCCTTTTTTTTCAGCTCAGTGACCTAAAGAAGCTGTCACACATAGATCTGTGCATGAATCAGTTTACTGACATCCCTTCAGCTCTCCTCAACATGCCAAATCTAGAATGGTTAGATATGGGGGGAAACAAACTCCAGAAGCTTCCTGATGCAATTGACAGGTAAATAAAGCTCAAAGCTCATCTTATGCAATTCCATTACATTGTAATTCTAATCAACAAATACTACTTCAAAAGATAATTGTTATGTTAACCTCATTCCAAAGGCAAGATTTTATCAGCCCTAATGTGATGTTTTGGATAAGATTAAACAATTCAATTCAATTAACAATAACTTCAGTATCAACTGTGAGGTTAAATATTTATTGTCAATGACATTTTTCAACAGAGTAGGTGATTATCTTGGATATGGGGTTTCCTTTGAGACTTGTTGCATTATGAGTCCTTTATATGGCTGAAAAAATATTGTATAGTAAAGACTGATGAGATTAATTTTCTAAATCTGGATTTATTGCACAAATACCTGTTTTTCAGAATGGAAAACCTCCACACTTTATGGCTCCAAAGGAATGAAATAAACTCTTTGCCAGAAACCATTGGTAATATGAAAAATCTTAGTACTCTTGTTCTTAGCAACAACAAACTTAAGCATATTCCAGCTTGTATGAAGAACATGACAAATCTGAGGTAAGAAAAAGCACTAGAAATATAAAATACTAGAAAATATTTCTAAAGCCTCCCTTGAGTTGTGTATCAGAGTGATTCCAAAGAAGAAGAAAAAGCATTACCACAGTTGTGCAGATGGACACAATAAATCAGCATAATTACAGATCCATAACAATTAAGGACCTGCAAGCAAGCTTTTTGTAGTGAAACTTAGCTAAAGAAGTAAATTATGATAGCAGTCTCACATGGAAAAGTAGACTATAACACATTTTCTCATTTCATAGCCCTCCCCCTACATTTCCCCTTTTATATCCCTCTGTAAGGGCAAGAGCTTACAGAAAAATGTGTCAGGCATAACAATGACAAAAAGAACTTTGCCATTGAGAAATCAATCATTTAGAATTAAACAAAAATTATTAGGTTTGAGGACATGGATGAAACTCATGCATTTGATGTGAAAAATAAAAAATGTAAATTCTTAATTGGTAAAATTTGACCTATTCCATAGTATACTGTGACAGAAACCTTCCTGTTAGGAGTTTCATTTGGATTACTGGATGTTGGCCATTTCAGAGAAAGAATGCTAATCTGCATGAAACATGCCCAACCCAGAAAGACAATTCCTGTTCTCAGCTCTTTTGGAAGCACCTTCTTAACTAAATATATACAAGCATAGGCCCAAGGGTGGCCAAGAACAGCAAGACTGCTATTCTTGCACTGTTCTCATCCACTCACCTGTTTGTGAAAGCTCAATACATCTGACAGTGGGGTCAGAAACTGAACACAAAATGATGAAGACCACAATTTTTTTTCTCACCACAATGAGTTAGCTATAAATCATCTTCTTAGCTTACTTTATTTAATATTGCTGATAGAGTGGTGAGTTTAGTGTAACAAGAACTATTTCCTTTTGCTTACAATAGTGTTTGAGAAATCTTAATTCAGTTTCAAAAGAATTATTTTGTCTGGACAAAACTTACTGCAAGAGTAACCTTTTCTGGTGAATTCCTAGATTTGTCAACTTCAGAGACAACCCACTGGAGCTAGAGGTAACACTCCCTCCATGTGAGAACACAGAGGAGGAGGAGCAACAGGAAATGTTTGGCATTGACTTCATGCACATGTATATCCAGGAGTCACTCAAGAAAACAGGCATGGCTTTTTTATAAATTCTCATTCTCCACAATACAGTGAAGAAGAGAGGGATAAACTGGATAAATAAAAGCTAGGATATGTATAAAAATTAAACATGAATAACCTTCTTAGTAAGTGAGTAATGTTTTCCAAAAAAATCTGTAAACAGGCTTTTACTGAGGGCAGGGGCACTTTCAACAGGAGTTGGCACAGTAGGTCTATCACAGCATAGATTCTGGTAGGAACATGTTGGAACCATGGATCACTGTATGATCTGCCTGAGTTACCTACACTATGGATAACTAGAAGCTGATGACTGTCTTTTGTATTTGCAATTTAATCAGTTTATGTAGTAAAGGTCTTCTAGCATCCTTTAATTCATGGAGCTCAACTTTTCCTATTTTTGGATGTTGTCTAGATGGTACTTCCAGAGGAAGATTAAGGGAAAAAAGTTATGTTCCCAACATACATCTTTTAGCAATGAACTATCAACACCAGATAAACAGATGTTTCTCACAACTTGCTTTCCCTGACATAGGGTCACTTGAACAAAATACCCCCAGTTTCATCCCATTTCTAAAATGACAAAAATTTGCCGTTCATTGTCTCCAGAGAAACAGTTTTAATGTTGCAGTTGAGACCCAAATGAGCACTCTTGAACAGATGTTCAACTGGCAGCTGTTACTTGCAGAGCACTTCACTGCAGACATAAAATGTTCTCTCTGATCTTCATTCTGTGTTTTGTGAAGGCTTAAAAAAATGAAATGCTCTTGATTTAGAACACTAAGCCAGCTTTTTTCTCATCAATATTTCATGAATGAATAACTGAATTAGCAAAAATATACCAAGATGACAATTTAGACAAAAGTTTTCTTTCTGAATAGATTCTCTATCAGCACAGTCCGATGAAAGTACTTAGGCCTACTTAAATACTTTAAGAGGAAATACAAAGCTGTTCTGAACTTCAAAGTGAAAATAAAGTATGTCAGCTTCTCTTATTTTAACCTATTCTTTTTCAGGAAATGTGGAAAGTTGTACTTCTGGTTCTCCTCCTGTCATGAATCCTAATGAATAAAGAATGTAACTGTGAATGAAGAGAATATCAAGTACACTTCTTCACAGCAAAGAGGATACAACAGGTTTCAAATATTCTTAGGGTTTTTATTTTATTTTCCACTGATGAGTACTGGTTTGCATATTTGTAATTCCCAGTGAAACTAGAAAACAGAAGATCTTTTCTTGGGTACAGGAAAGATGATAAAAGTGGGGGAGTTTGTAAGAATTTAATTATCTTTTTAAAAAAAACCCAGATGAGTTTTATAGGGTTTGTTTTTCTTTTCCCTACCAATTCCAAACCTATCTCCTATCATATAGCTGGCTGTGGTATCAGAGGATTTGGGACAGCTGTCAACAGGACATTCTCCAAGGACACAGCAGACTCTGTATAATACTGCAGTGTAGCCTTGTATCCTTGTTGTTGTAAATACTCAATCCGTCCATGATCAATCAGCCGTTTGCAGAGGCAACCGATCTCCTTTCGCTCCTCAACACTCAGTATCCTAGTTCCAGAGAAAGGAGGGAAGGAATGCACAGCTGTCAGAAAGTAGTTTTGGTAATTAACATTCGTACTTAAACTTAGAAAAACTACCAAAATCATTGAAAGTTCATTTCAGCCAGGCAAGCGTGACTGTTGAAATATTTTGAAATGTACATCCATGAAAATTGTATTTTTAAAGTAAAATATTTCTCTAAGTTTAGTCATGAAATGTTTCTGCAAAATGAGTCCTTTTGAAGACCCAAAACAATTTAATATGTCACTATGTATTTCATTTCTGCTGGAGTCCATTTGCTAGGGAAAACAAAGTACATACCCTTGTAAAGTATCAGAACCACTTTCTGTCCTGCTGAGAGTTTGCTCATGTTCTTCTGTGCCATTAGTTTGATCTTCACTGTCTTCACCTGTAGAAGCTTTCCTTGTGGTTTCTTGCATGCCACAAGTGGCCCAGCTACTCATTCTCTGAAAATAATGGAATTCTACTGGTCCCAGTCCTACTGATTTAAAGAAGTCTCTGCCTACATAATGTGTCCAGTCACACTTGTGATGGCAACACAGAGCAATAACAATTCCAGCTACAGGCTTCTGATCTTCTGTGGTGCTTTCATTAGCAGCAGATTCATGAGGAGTCACCTCGGTCTGAGCAGCCCTGCAGCGTTTTGGTGCAGGCTCTTTATCTTCATCACAGCAAGTGGTGTAACTTTCAACCAAGCATCTCAAAGCAAGATCTGGGAATGAACAAATACATCCCCCCCAGTGAAAAATATCCATAAATACCATGCCATTATTTATACAGGCTCCCCCAAAGAAAAATAAAATTACAGATCACAAACTAAGTCAAAAAGCAAGTTCAGTGATAACTAAAAATTACAAACATGCTTTGAAAACATGAAAACCCTAAATGTGGTTTCTCTGGAGCTTCTAAGAGCTTATGCTCTGAAACATTTGTTCTGGAAAAGTGAATTTAAAATAATTTGGTTAACAAATTGGCATATTGTAGGAGAATATGCGCCCTGTACAGGACACAAGTATTTGCTCTAGAAGTTTAATACCTAGGACACGATCTATTTAATATGCACATGTACTTCTTAAATGCTTAACTGTGTCATCTTTATCACACTGCCTATGAAGGTGTCATATTTGAGATGTCTTTCTCTACATAATAGCCATATAACATTGGAAAAATTGTATTAGTTTAAAGTTATCAGGAGAGAAACACAATCTTATTTGTGTTTGGGATATGTATTCAGACAGCCAATAAAAATTTAGAAAGAAAATTGTTTCAAAGAAGAAGCAACTGTGCCAAAAAAGTACTCTCAAATACATGACCCATGCCACCACACACTATTCCCTGTTCTAATCTATTAAAGCTGACAAGGGCTTAATTTCTGCCTAAAGTATCCTTACATCTGTTATCCTTTTACTATTCCACTGGAGTCAACAGATATTTAGAATATAGTTACCATGTTCACAAACAAAAGGTTAGGGGGCAAGAACAGCTTAAGAGGACAGTTTGGAAGATCAGTCCATTCAGAGTGTAAGGTTTAATATCCTGCCTTTCTGCATGTCACACATCTGAAATTCGTACCTGTCGCAGCACCACACAAATGCTTCCCAATTCCTACCACTGGTAGTTTTTTCTTCTCCAAAATAGGTACCTTATCTGGAGGGAAAAAAAAACCATAACCAACAAACCCCTATGCAATCCACAACTGCCCCAGCACCTTTGTTTTTTCTGATTAATATAATTTCAGCACATTTAGAAATAAATTTTTGCCACTACTAAAAATACTGTGATTGGCACATTCAGTTATAAGCTATTCAAGGGAAGGAAGAATAGGATGCTGTGGCTGGGAAGCACATTTAACTATTTCAGCCTTTCTATACTGCCTATGAAAGGTAAATTAACATTAATGCATCTTCTGCTGACAGGTGCTCCCACAAATTCTGTAGCATTGATGGTTCATCACTTGCTTAATTCTAAACATAAAACAAACAATGCAAATGTGTTTAAATCTGCAAGTGCTAAAAACCCTTCAAAATGTATTTGTTTTGGTACTTCTCACCTGTAATGATGTCCTATGAACAGAAAAGTAGAAAACTTTAAAACTCCATTTAAAATATATGTATATGAATATTCACACATGCCTGTGTGCATACATGTGTATACACACAGCATCAACACATCCAAGCAACCCGTGAGAATAATCTTCAGAACCAAGTACATTTAAGCATGGTACACACAAATTGATTGGAATCCCAGTTCAAAATTTAAAAATAAGCTTCTATTTCAGAATGACACAGGCCAAGAAGAAACTTACTTAAACATAAGTGCTGAATGTCTACTTGAAGCCTCTCAAATGTAGAATCTCTCCTTTTGTGTTTTCCATCCACCTGTTTAAACAGAAAAAGGGATTACATAGGGCTTGCCTCTAACAATTGTAATTTTTTTCCTCCAGGTATTAATGTCAGACTTTTTTCTTGTCAAGTCGACATCTGTGAATTTCCAACATTAAACATCAGGATTTTTTTCTAATAAATTTGCTATTGGTGAGGTATGGAATGTATAACTTGTAAAATTTAAATTTATTGAGAATAAGAAATAAATACTAACAGCTTCAATGGCAATGGTTAAAAAATTACACTTTACTAATGTAACAATATCCTCTTACCTTGAATCTTGTGGTTGCCCTTTCCACAAGCAAAAACTGAACACTTTGGACATTCTCTAAGGCAATATCAACCCAGTGAGACAGCTTTCCTCGCCCAGCTCCAAACTCAACAAAACACCTTCCTGGACCAAGTAAATGCAATTTTTCCATGTTACCTAAAATAGAAGCCTACAAACATCAAAAGATTATTTGTGAACCACGAAAATACACACACTGTGTTTTGCAATGCCTTACAGAAAAATGATTCCTTCACCAAACTGCAGAAGACTTTTTAAAGCCTTCCTTTCAGTGAGGGATTAGGGAAAATATGATGTGTATACAGAGGAAAGGGATTATATCTCCTGTTTTACCATATCAGATTTCCTCTGCAGGAAGCAACTGGCATGCACCCAAGTCAGTCAAATTTACAGCAGCACAATTCCATGTCCAAACCCCTCTACAGTTATTAGTAAATCAGACCAAACCTGTTGTTTCAGGTGTTTGAAAGCAGATTCCCCATTCTTGGGGTCATTTAAGGCTTCTTGTAAAGCCTGGTGGGACAGTATTTGCTCCTTAAGATGAAGTTCCAGGCCTGGAGGCAAATGCAAAACTTTTAGGGATAGCTTTTGAGTTTCCACGGGTTCCTAGTTTGTAACACACATTACAATGGTGACATGAGCTCAGTTTGTAGCACTAACAAAACAGTCTGCTGGGAGCGTAAATCTATCATTGTATGTTTGTAACACAGCCATATTGTTATCTGTAGTGATGTCTGAGTGGGGAAAAAAAGAAAAACAAAAGGAAGGGAACACTGGATTGGAGTTTTAGCATTCTTTCCATCTAGTTTACTTTTTGGAGTAAAATTCAGTTATTGGAGGCCTGCCTGATAATTATTTCATATATGTTTTATGGTATCTATCTGATATTTTTATGGGTATCTAACAACAAAAATAACAATGAAATATTCAATCAATTCCATTTAAAACATTTAGTATTAAGCTCACCATTACTTGCTTTTTTCAACTTGTTAATTAAGTTCTGCAGCTCTTCAATAGATAGAGAAGATAGAGGAACCTTTTTATGGGAAAAGAAGGTGAACCCAATAAAAATGAGACCTTTGAAATTTTCTGTATCTTTGCAGTCATAAATTTCAACATGTAGCATAAGGACTGAACCTAAAACCAAATTATATACTCACTTGTTTTTCTGGTATTTCTGCTGCATCTTTTAAACCAGCATTAATATCTTGAACAAAGTAGACCTTTAAAAAAAGCAAAAGAAAATAAATTTGATTCAGTAGATGACCAGGAAGCAAATAGCTAAATTCTTCAGTGTCCTTACGGTAAGGTATGTAGCAAAAGGAATGTACAGCAAAGTAAGATTTTCCAAGTAATTTTTCTTTCTATAGTCTGATCCTGAACCCAGCCAGAAATTACTCTTCTGACACAGTTTTACAAGACTGAACACGTTCATAAGAGTTAAGCAGTCGGTGCTTACTAGACAGATTCCAGAGACCATGTTCAGGTTTCCCAGGGAATACTAAAGGTACAATTCTAATAAGGCAGAAAGGCAGGCAATGAAGAAGCCATCCTCTGCTTTTTTGGAAGAGCTGTTTAAACACACGTCCTGTTGCTTCCCTCAGCAGCTGTCGGCCAAGCTTTCCATGGCTCACTGACTGAAGTGGGTAGTGGAATACCCAGAGCCTCCTGCAGGTTTTGCTTTCCCAGGACAACCTCTCACCCAGCCTCTGAAATGAATGGCACTGTAAGAGCCTGGGTTCCCTGGGTGCACTTCTGAGAAAAATGAATTCAACACTTTTGTTGGTAACCAACAACTGAAAATGTGTACCAAAGTACAGTGAGAAAGGGCAGAGAATATGAGGGGACTGGGATGTGAGATGCATTTCAGCAAGCACTTATAGAGCTTCCATCCTGCCTTATAGTCGTGCTTTGCTAGAGCTGCTGCCCTGCAGCTCACAGCTGCTGTCAGCACAGAAAATTCTCTCCAGGGCTGTAATGTTTAAGGTCTTAAATCCGACAGGAAGTGCTGAAATTACACTGCACTTACGGGCTTTGGCTTCTCTCTTGAGTTACATTTTTTTAAATGCTTTTGTAGTTGGTCTTCATATACAGTGCTAAAAGCCAAATGGAGAGATAAGTAAGTATCAATGTGAATACTGACAACAACAGGAAAAGCATTTACATATACTCACTGTTTTGGATCAAGAGGGCATGGAATTCTTTTTCTGTCATTTTGTTCCTAGTTAGAAAAGTTTTAGAAAACACTTCAGCAGGAATTCAGTGTTGTGTTTTAAAGATGCTGTTGAGGGGCACTAGCTTCATAAAACATCTATTCAGAATAGCTGAGTTAACCGGAACGGAGAAACTGAGACAAGATCTTAATACTGGACTGGATCCTAGAGGAATAAACCCCTAATGCAAGGGCAGCACTACTGCGAGTGCCCGGCACAGAAAGGCTCAGCGGAAGGCACAGGGGCTGCCTCTCCCACCCGTGCTGCCAGAGCTCGCCCGCCCTCCTGCCCTCCCTCCCGGCCGGAGAAGGGTCCCTGCACCTCCTCGTGCGCGTGCTCTCCGCAGAAGCGCCTGCCGGGCGCCGGGATCATCCTGCAGAAGCGCCCCTTCCTCAGCACCAGGTGCGCGCAGCGCCCCGGCCCCGGCCCCGGCGCCGCCATCGCCGCTCCCGGCGGCCCCCGCGCCGCCATGGTCCGGCCCCGCCCCGCGGGCGGGAGCAAGATGGCGGCGGAGCGGATCTTCGACCGGGCGCTGTGGGTGCGAGTGCGGGGCTGCGGCTGCGAGGAGCGGTGAGTCCGGGAGCCTCTCTGTGATCCTCAGAGGGGCTGCGAGCCATAGACTCTTTCGTCCTGCCTGCCTTGTGCTCTGAGCGCCG